>JAKRRZ010001685.1:0-10032 GCA_022627015.2 Podosphaera aphanis
GTAATTGAGAACGCCAAGACCACAATAGAATAAACAATTCTCTTTTTATTTGCTTCAAAATTGTCTCAGCGATAGTAAAGTAATTAAATTTTCATATATTGCTATAATATTTTAATTTCAAGATCATTTTGTAAAGTTATGGTCAAATGTATTAGATTTGGTGATTTATTCGACCACTTTTGTAAGCTACTGTATTTCGATAGCTTCTAAGTATGTTTCCCCTGATGGAGGGTTATGCCCTACACACCTGAAATCATATTTCAATCCGAGTAACCATCTGGATACCGATACAGTACCGTCATAGTTACCTGCCCGGTCAAAGGTTGGAAGGCTGGGTTGGGTCGTCATAATGGAAGTCCAGGCCGGGCTCTTTAAGATCCTGAGCTTCCTCAATAGATTGGATACCGGAAGGGCTCTGATCACGCGAAGTTCGTCGTCTTGGTCACAGAATGAAGAAGAGACAGATTCTGATTGTGATATTTCGTCTGGCGTATGGGGCTCTAGGGTTGATAACGTATTTTCATACATATACATCTGTAATCTTTTTTTTAAAATTTTTTTTAAGTAATTCGTGGTGGCGGACGTGGCAGCTGTGCAACAGAAGTGCGATGATATGGGTAGTCTCTTTTACTTCGAACTAAGAAGTTTTCGAAGCTGCAAAAGTTTCAGATGATTAGTGAATTGGATGGGTGTCTTGGTTGCATATGTAGGACTCGAATACAAGCGTATTAAGCAGGTCTCGCGACTGAGGGACCAGAAGAAGCGCGTGCGTACGATCGAGACGGATGCAAACGATGATTCATTCTACTAGAACGTGAGGCTCTACTTATAGGAACTAAAAGACTAGATATGTGAGGTCATAAGGACTATAACAGAAGGAGTGGTTCTCTTTAGCGAATCGTGTATTTAAAGTGCACTTCTTCCGCTCCCAGAAATTAATCTGAACATCCATTCTCTAAATTCTTCATTTTAATTTCTTCCCTGAATATCGCGACTCTTCGTCTCGCGATATTTCCAACGATATTTCCAACGATATCTCCAACGATATCTCCAACGATATTTTCGACACGCAATCTCACCCTCAATCATCGTCCCCTAAAATTCCTCCTCCAAACAGAATGACCCAAGATAAACGTGCTTTCGATATACGCACCTGTGCGAGACCTAATATACTTTCCTTAGTACCATACAGATGTGCTCGAGAGTAAGAACGTCTAATCCGATCACTGTGCTTGACTCACCCCTATAAACAGCGATTACCAAGATGACGGCAGCAACATACTTCTAGATGCTAATGAAAATGCACACGGGCCATCACTGCATGCAGAGAAGCTCAATGTGCCTTTAATTGGCTCGGATGAATCTCTGATCAGCTCACTGCGACTCAACCGCTACCCGGATCCATATCAACACGAGATCAAGCACCTCTTTTGCCGTTTAAGAAACACCCACCTTCATACTCCCAAAGACCTTGTTCCTGAGAACCTGTTCGTCGGAGTTGGAAGTGATGAGGCGATCGATTCACTGATGCGGTGTTTCTGCATTCCTGGTCACGACAAGATTCTCATATGCCCTCCCACATATGGAATGTATGCAGTCTCTGCTCATGTCAACGACCTTGGTGTGGTAAAAGTTCCTCTACTCCCTGCGCCGGAGTTTCAGATTGATGTGCCATCTGTTCTGTCGGCTCTTTCATCCTCTGACTCGGAGAAAATCAAACTCGTCTACATCTGCTCTCCGGGTAACCCTACGGGTGCATTGGTCAAGAAGGATGACATTCAAAAAATTTTAGAGCATCCGACCTGGAATGGAGTCGTTGTGCTTGACGAAGCATACATTGACTTTGCTCCCGAGGGTGCTTCACTGGCTGAGTGGGCCCTTGAGTGGCCGAATCTGTGTGTCATACAGACACTCTCAAAGGCATTTGGTCTTGCAGGTATTCGAGTTGGCGTTGCATTCACATCACAACCAATCGCAGCGTTATTAAATAACATAAAAGCTCCTTACAATATCAGCAGTCCAGCATCGGCTATTGCACACCAAAGTCTACAACCGGCAGGACTGAGTGTACTCAAGCATTACAGAGAGAAAACAATTGCTCAGAGAGCCCGACTGTTAGAGGAACTACCTAAACTGCAAGGTATCGGAAGATTTAGGGGTGGGACAGCCAGTAATTTTCTTTTGGTAGAAATCCTGGATTCTACAGGAATGCCAAATAATACCACGGCTCTCAAAGTATATCATACGTTGGCAGAGAAAAAAGGAGTCGTGGTTCGCTTCCGTGGAAAAGAACATGGGTGTCTGGGATGTTTACGTATTACAGTTGGAACGGAAGACGAAGTCACGAGGTGTCTGCGTGAGATGAAGTCTGTGTTATCACAAGTTCGTGAAGAAGACGTAAAATCCTGAGAGTCTCAACCTACCCTGTAATCAAGCAAGCCTTTAGAGCTGATTGTAATTTAAGCTTGATTACCTCATGTAAGTTCAGAACCCTATCTTTCGCCACCCATTTATCACGGATTAGTTAACACTTCTAATTAAAGGTATTCAAGTGTCAGCTACAGCGGGGATCAAAGCTCCTAGATGTGTAGAAACTTTGGTCGACTTACGTGGCAAAGGCTATATTTGTATACGCAGAGACAGGCAGTGGTAGCACAGAGCTCGAGCGATTAAGGACTCTGCATGTATATAATTCTGGTTAGCAAGTATGGAGTTTCCCCTCTACGCAACGTCTTCTTAATTTTATCTCATATACACTTTTCTCTTCCTTGTGGAGATCAATGACTTCGCCGACTTCGCTGATTCATTTTACCCATATTCCTTATTGAATGATACATTTATTTTCTTCCACTGCAACGAGCACTGTGTTTTTTCTCGTCTCCTCGAAATTCACATTCTCGTACCCTGCGGAACGTTGTCACACCCAATCCTTGAGACCCTTCAAACTTCATAGACACATCTTATTTCGCAATTTTCTCCCCACAAACTTCTCCAGAATGAAAACCTCGGAATCTGACATCTAATCTGCCATCCGAGCATTTAACGATGGTACTTTTACTACCCAAAAAGCTGCTTCTAAGGCATACAATATCCCTCGAAGTACTTTTAGGTCTCGTTTGAATGGATCGAGGAGCCAGGCGATAGCACAACAACATCGCCAGAGATTAAGTTTTGATCAGGAGGAATTTCTTACTGAATGGATTCTTAATGAGGATGCTCGAGGAAGTCCGCCCAGCCATTCTAGAACACGTGAAATGGTCTGAAATTCTTAGGGCAGATCGGAACCATGAGCCACTCGACAAAGACTGGATCTCCAGCTTCTTTCGCCGCAATATAAGGGTTCATTCTGTCATTGGAAGAAAACTAGAAGCTTGCAGGTCTAATGCAGCCAAGCCTGAAGAGATAAAAGCCTTTCTAGATAAATTCAACCAGACTTGTAAAGACTTGAACATTAAGCACTCTGATAGCTGGAATATGGACGAGACCGGAATCGCGTCAGGGGTTTGTAATAATTCCAAAGTCATTGCTAGCTCTAGTAAGAAAAAAGCATATGTAAAAACTCCTGAAACCCGAGAATGGGTGTCAGTAATTGGAGCTGTATCGGCCGATGGACGAAAATTGAGATGCCTCGTCATTTTCAAGGGAAAGAACCTTCAAACTGGGTCGGATGGTGGTGTGGTACACCGTCCGGGCCGTTCTCCCAAGTAAAGTCTGGGCAGCTTGGACACATGCCCCACTTGAGACAGGAGAAAGCTGGTTCGAATCCAGTAAGACCCGTTAACCACACTCTCTCGCGGTGGTGTTTTCTCATAGCTTGATGAAAACATATTCAGATAACCACGGGGTTTTCCCGCTTTTCCCTGTGGTGGGTATTCACGGAAGAGGTTACATGTCGCAAGACGTTATCCTCGTAGTGGTATCTGCAATTGAAATCTGAGTATGAGTGTTCCAGAACGTCAAAATGAGTCATTCTATGAGAAACACACCTTCCGTAATCATACGTGTCATAGCTTCAGGCTGCATACACAAGAATGATTTTTTAAAAAAAAAGAACCTTCAAACTACTTAGTTTCCAAGCGAGTCAGTTCCAAATTGGTTCTACATCACTTCTGAAAATGGATGGATATCAAAGGCAATCGGTAATTGTCGGGATGCTTTAACACTTCGCAAAGACGTAATCTTAATATCACGTTCTGCAGATTTGTGTTGATGGATCTTGGTTTATCCATCTTCAGCTACGGAAAGTATGTAAACAACACGACGCGTCAACGCGTTAAATAGTCACATGATTACAAGGATGCCATTATTCTGACAAGATATTCAGGACAGATAGAGTAAAATATGTAAGTAAGTCGACAAGTATATAGATAATTCCTGTGTGCGTCCATTACTTATAGATGCATTTACCGGCATATTCTGCGTTTCCAGCAACGCATGTTCCACGTTTAATGAACCGTTGGCCATGCTATTTTCCAGGGAAAGATTGTTTCGTCTTTGCTTCACTCCCTTGGGCCGACCAACTATTGGTTTCGGTATATAGTCTGGAATTTTTCCTGGTACCTGTCTAGTAGGGACGTTAGCCATAGTTCCTCGCCCTATACTTACTGTTGCGTAAGTGTATTCGTCCACTTTTGCATCAGCCGATTCCTACCCTTGTAATGTGGCTATAAACAGTAGTTTGTGGATCGATTCTCCCCTCATTTCCACAAATATCGAAGTGCCCTCTCTAGTATTTGGACTCCACTTTTGGGGCACAAGGGCCTTAGGGTACGCCAGTGTTGCTACGCAACCAAATGGTCTTAGATTTTGAAGTTTAGGAAGCTTTTCGTACCATACAGCGTGCGGGATATTCCATTTACTTGTTACTGAGTCGTTTGGTCCGAAAGGCAAAGCTGATGTTGGTACTCTATTGCGTATCCATACCGCATGTTCAATTGCATAGTCCCAGAGTTGGTGCGGAAGCTGTGCCTCGAACAGCATTGACCTTGCATAGGTTGACAATATTCCAATAGCTCTTTCCGCTACGCCGTTCATTGAATGTTTGTATGGTGGGCACGGCTCAAATTGAGTACCTCTTTCTTTCAAGAAATCTGTAATGGCGGAACCAAACTCGCTTTTACCATTGTCGGCCCTAACATACCATACTTTGTTTCCACATTGTAGTTCAACAGTAGCAATTATCTGCTTTAGAGTGTTCATTACTTCTTTCATTTCCTTAGTTTGCAGAAGTGAAGCCCAATACATTCGACTGGCATCGTCGACAACTACTAGAAAATATTTGAATCCCTTGACGGGTACCCCTTGTATTCCAGATATGTCTGCATGTAAGCGTCTCCCTCTTATATGCTCCCTTGTATCGGTTTTCTTGTTGAAGCGTTCTTTCATTCGTCCAGCCAAACAGGATTCGCATTGCTTCTCTCCATGGTAAGATAAACGCTTATCACTTTTACTTTTTGTTATCACACCCGAGTCAATCAATTTCTTAATATCGCGAAAATTTATATGTCCGAGGCGTCGATGATAAAGATTCCAAATGGAAGCATCGTTAGGGATAGTCCGTCGATTTCGGTGCTGAGTTGAAATGTCAAGACTTGATGATACGTCATTCGTCAATTTTTGTAATTTTAGAGAACTTTCCTGCATTAACGGAGAATCGCTATCTGTGGAAGTAGGAATAGTTGTTCCACTCAGTGCTGTTGAGTTTGGTGCTTCCTGAATTTCGTATAGTCCATTGCACCCTGAAACTGACATTATCTTCTTATCATTCTTCCACAGATGACAGTTATGTTTGCTAAATCTTGCTTCAATATCGGAGTCGTTTAGACGCCACACAGAGATTAACCGAACATTCCCAAATTCAGGAACAAACCAAACATTGCTGAGTTCAAGGGTTTGGAGATGTGTCTTGATGATGACCGTTCCGTATCCTTCACAAATCACTTCTTTCCCGTTGGCTACAGTCACAGCTCGTGGAGAATTCCATCTTTTCATCTGATTGAAGTCTGATCGAACACCACTGAAGTGTTCAGTTGCCCCAGAGTCAATGATAGTGAGAGTTCTTGATGAGGCAGAGTACGACCTTGTTGTCACACATGGCAGCGCTACTGGAAAATAGGAGCAAATGTTGTCTTCATTATTATCATAGTGTGACGAAACTCTAGCCGTATATCCGGCACTAGTTGAGCTTTCTTTTCCTACATCTTCATCGAGTGCCTGCCTACGATATTTTTTGTAGCTATCATATTATGCTTCAAAATGTCCGTATTTCAAGCACCATTTGCACTGATTTTCATCAAATTTTGTGCCGTGAAGACGCCCCGATTTTCCACGCCATTGTCCTTTCTTCAACATATTTCCACGTCGTTCGTCATTTCGGTTGTTTTGCCTACTATTATTGCGGCCGTTCTTCCACCGTCCACCTTTTCCTTTTCCTCTGCCAATCCTGTTCCCCTGAACAATGTTTGCACCGGCTGGTTCTTTAGACGTAGTCGATGTCTCGCAAGATTTGAGATACATAATTGTATCATGGAGGCTGAGCGTGTTAGTCAAAACATGCATTCGTTGGATTCTCCAGAAGTCGTCGTTTGGAAGTGCCTGAATTAGACACTGACAAATCATCTCATCAGTCTGCTTGAGATTCGTGTGCTCCAGCTGAGCCTGAACTTTCTGCAATGGTTCAACTACTTCTTGGATAGTTTGCGTGGTTGGGTCAAAGCTTGTTTGATGAAGTTGATGTTGTAGGGAGCTGGCGAAGTGTGGTGTTTTAGCGGGATTAAGTTCGTTGAGTTTGTCCCACAGGCTCTTGACATTGTCAGTTCGAAAAAACGGCTTTGCAACTGACTTTTAGACTCTTCCGATAGACCCATTAATGATAATTTTGACTTCTTGGATCTTGGCGTCGAACTTTTCGATAGCTCTTGCGGGCCCACTAGGGCGATCTTCAGTCCCTTCGATGATGCCTTCGGCACCTGCCAGAGCAAAGATCAGGCAACAATCTTCGTGCCATTCGGAGAAGGTAGAGTTAGTGAGAATTGTTATATCCCCATATTTTATCTTAAACTTCGTTCCCTCTGACTAAAATTCCGCCGATTTTACAAGAGGCATTATGAAGTCTTTTAAAAAAAATGATATTTCACCGGTCTCATAACCTGACAAGATATTCAGGACAGATAGAGTAAAATATGTAAGTAAGTCGACAAGTGTATAGATAATTCCTGTGTGTGTGCCTCAATATATACAAGCGATAGATATTACTAATACATTTGTCATGTGTGATCTTGACATATTCCAACAGTAATGAATGGTTGAAGACTGTTGTTATTTCTGCTGTTTGTTCCAACGATAGAACCAAACTTCTGGTCCTCAACGGTCACGGTAGCCATACCGACCTCGAATTCATGCAGCTGTGTAAAAAACATAAGATTCATCTTCTGTTCTTACCGGCCCACTCTTCTCAGGTTTTACAACAACCATGCACTCCAACAAAGGCGCGACAAACAATTTACGAGTGGGAATCGGAGCTGAAGACTCCCAGAAACTATTTGGATGTATATAAAGCTTAGCAATCCGTCGAAAAAACGGAAAATATGTCTAAATTAAACCGGGCGCTTCTTCGCAAATGCGGCAAGGTACTTCAGGAAGCCAACACACGTGTAGCAGCGTCAGAATCAAAAAGTAAAAGATTAGAATGTCAACTTGATGAGGCAGGCAAGAAAGATCGCCCAAGAAAAGAATCCGACTGGATCAAAATCAGAGGTTTGCTGGGGTGGAAGACATAGTGGTCGCTCTTGGTCATGGGGCGGTTCAGATAGAAAACCAGGAGTCTTCACAGAGTAATACTGTAATTGGCTGATCCCCCGTAATTTTATGATTTCATATCTACTATCATCCCAATTCAATTTGAAAATTTCAGCGATGAGGTTGTAGTGATTGTTGAAAAATGACATTACTATATCTTGCATATAGTACCAAGCATTGGTTTCATATCCTGGTCATACTTCTGACTAGACGAGTGTTTATGTTCTAGTCCTATTTTATCACTATACGCGTCTCTCACTTCACGTTATCCTATCATTCTGTATTGAGTCATTGTATTATCATTGCATTATCATTATCCTGACATATTATGTTCTATGTTCATACACTGTATTGCTTAATGCTTTATTGCTTTATGTTGTATCATATAACGACCTCATGTACACCTATATTTGTACTATCTGTTACAGAACGTTGCTGTTACAGATAATATTGGCGCTTTTGGCATGACTTGCTTCATGAGTCAATCTATAATATGTGAAATCACAGTATACATGACTGTTGAGTCATATATTCAGAGCACCACATAAATACCGGTGAGCAACCATAAGATATAGACTAAGCATTCTTGTTACTACGTCTCTCTGTCTTATCAGGTTATATTCTACCGAACATTTCAATATATTTCTTATCAGTTTATCATCAATTCTTCTAGTTACAATCATTGAGATATCCTTGTTTATCGGTCTAATCGCCGACACTAATTCCGCATTATATACAACCCAAATTACACCCTATAATTTCAACAGTGATCATGATTCAAAAAATGTCTACGAAGTTTGAAGGGGTGGCGAAAGATAGAGGTCTGGGCTTAATATTGATAATTCAACATCCTTTTTCTTCCAAGGTATCCGTAGTATGTAGTTGAATAGATGAGATGATGATAATAAAGATGGGGGGAAGGTAAAACCTGAAGATTTCATCACAAGTATTCATCTGAAAGATCAGCAAGACGGAATATCCCAGTAAGCTCTTCTACATGTTTGTCCGTGAAAAAGTCCTCGTTAGCACGATAGCTTCTTCCTCTGTGCCAACCTTGTGAGGGTCAACCCACAATTCGGCTTCTCTGTCTCCCACTCGCCAATAAGAATATCATTGAAAATCCGCGCGTCTAAATGTTACAGTTATGAGTGAGAAAGTAGTGCAATGGTACTAACTTGCGTGTGTAATGTATGATTCGATTGACGTGGAGGTAAAGACAATTGTAGAAGAGGATGTGTTGGTTCACTGGTGAATGACTGAGAATGTGTGCAAGTTCTGGAGGAGTAAATGGTCGTACAGCTAGGCACGTGTCGGAGCACAGACCTTCAAGGCTGGACATTATCTATCTTTGTATCCTGCTAGTCAGAGAAGAGATAGATTTCACAACAATATACATATGAATGAGTATTGAAGTGATTTACCTACCAACAAGATGGGTATATAGATTATTTTGGCTTACTCGTCCATGTAGGTAATGCACTCTCTTTATATACACAAGCCGTTGTTACCCTACTGTCCTCATCCTATACTTGCGCCCAGTATCTTCTGGGTACCGAGTCAAGTCTACTGATATCTATTTACAAAGTTGGAGACTACTTCTGGTATTATCTCCACACAGGGTTTCATTTTGTCATGCGACTCGTGTCACATGACTCGGTACGTCTGACTCGGTATCCTCGGCACATACGACACGTACATGCAAGTGCCTATTCTTGTTGTTTTATACCTACACTACACAAATCCAATGTCGCTTATGCACAACACTAAATGAATGAGAAAAGTCCCTCATCGAACGATGGTCAGAGTTTTCTTCTGAAATAGGTGGCGCACGATGAGCTAGCAGATTCCCAACAGAGACCAGCGAGCTCCCGCAAGAGCCAGCGGAGACATCGAGCCAGTGTCTTCCGACGGATGCCATGGCCGCGACATTCCGCGCACGTTTCCGGACGTGTATGCATGTCTGTCCGTCGGAGTCGGCAGGGCCGAACGAGGCGGTTCTGTGGCAGCAGTTACATGATTGAGTATTTAACATCACATTAGGTTCGATTCCTAAAGGCGCTTGTACAATGGTGTAGTGGTGTCACTTCTTTTTCTGGAAGCGCCTTTATCCCAAGTCAGATTATCCCTGCGGCTCTCCAGAAGTAAAATCCTCATGCAATAATTCTTGTCCCTCATTGTGCAAACAAGTCATAAGACTTAGGTTACTGCATTGTTCGTCCGGTGGTCTCACTTGTA
>JAKRRZ010001686.1:0-10031 GCA_022627015.2 Podosphaera aphanis
TCTATCTTGACTTTGCCAACTTAAGCCCTCTCGCCTAGTGCATGACGTCATATACGTTATTCGCGATCTAGCGTGTACGCCGTTCTATTCACGTGCGTATTTATCTCTAATTACAGTCTTATACATAAACTATCAAACTCTCTAATTTACATAGGAGGAAACCTTTCGGTGAAAACCCCCTAACCTATCTGGTAGAATTCTGCGATTTTTGTGCTTACCTACAGGAGGTGCGCTCACGCTATTTCGCGCAGTGTAGATGTCCTTCACGTCAAACACCTTCTTTCTGTCCTCTCTAACACCTGCCTCTCTACTTCTCCGGTCAGATGGAACTGTTCTAACCATCCCTGGTCTAGGATCCACTGCGTAAATCTTTCAAGGTCTTCCGGGTTGTTTGTCATGGCTTTGAATGATCGGTTCTAGGCTTTCCTCCACACCTCTGCTCTTCCTTTAGCCCGTCGTGGGCAGGCCATCACCACGTGCATGGTGTTTTCTGAAGGATATCCGCACTGGCAGCTTGGTACGTTAACTCCAGGGACGTTTCTTCGGTATAGATAAGCCGCGAACCCAATTTGTTCACTTCTTATCTGGATTGCAATGCTGCTTTGAGACCTTTTGAGGTGTCGGTGTAGTTGAGATGGTGTTCCCAAGAAGTTCATCTTTTTCGTGCCTGTTTTGTTGTCGGTATAAATCTTGGCGGCGTTCCAGACTTCAAGGTCGGCTGTAGTTCTATGTCTCCTGGTTCCATGACTGTCTTGATGTAACCAAGAACTTGCCCATTCTTGGTACTCGGTATTGAGGTTTGAAGGGTGTATATTGTATATACACTTTGGAGCCTCAATCAAAGGAGGACTATTTGCTTCGAGGGGTTTGGAGAGTGCTTGGGTGGTGATGGCTGATGTGTTTGTAGGGACGCGAAAGTTATCTTAAGTTTTTCTTGTTTTTTTTCCTATGTCTAGAAATATACTAATATATACACATTGATACAGTCTCTTGATAACTTCGAAATATTTCTGGAGAGTTCTAATTTGATAGAAATATACTACCCCTGTCTATACATGGGTGTAAACACTCTTACTAAGCAAGATGTGATCAGAGCTTTTACAACACTCGGCGATTTTCCCCAGCTCTTTCTGTCTCTTAGTAGACACTTCTCCGCCGCAGATTTATTATTATTATCCCTATTAGGGAACAGCTAAATCTAGATGACTTTATTGAAAAATCTAGATGAAAACGACACGTGATGCCATCGGCACCAACCGAGCTCGTAGCCTCGCGACCTCATCACCATAGTAACATCGAACCAGGAACGACAGCCAATGAATGACACACGACGGCATCATGACAAAGTTCTTAGGGTTAAAGTTATACAATCATGAATGGTGCCCCCCCTCATAAAAGAGACGAAAATTGAAAAATTACGGTGTCTACAGTGATACCTCTAAATTTACAAATTCTATTAAAAGGGCTATTTAGTCCTAGGGCCAACAAAGAAATAATCTAATTAATGAACATTTGCGAGTCGATATCAAGAAACACCCCGCTTTCTAACTCTTCCATCGATGCGCTAGATAGCTCATCGAGTTTGATATTTCTCATGTAGGCTCTCTCACGAACTGTTCCTGCTTCATACAGATCTCTAACACCACCGACACCTCTTGTGATACCCAGCGCAGTTGTGGAGAGCTTCGAGTAGCTTTCGGTTGTATCCCTCTTTGACGCATCAGTTTGTGCTGTAGCGGGGACTTGACAAGCTTGAGAAAGCTCCTCGTCTTCAATTATTACACAAGAGATTGCTGGATTGAGATATAGCTTTGTCATTTCAAATTCATAAAGTGAAGGATCTCGTCGAGTTGATGACACACCGTAACCTTTAGCTTTTTGATGGACCTTATTTTTACTTCCTTTGGGTCGTCCCTTTCCCTTTACAATTGATGGTTTTAACAGGATACGTTGTTCAAGCTGGGGTTGCTCTCCTCTGCGCTGGTAGTACCAATGAGGGTCAATATCGGCAAGTTTTTGCGCGTTAATCGTTCTTTTATTTTCCTTTCTCATGTCTTCATTACAACAAATCAGGATTAGATACTCTTTAAGAGAGTATTCCGAACTAGTCTGATTATGGCTTAGCGCCAAAAATCCCAACACTCCCTCATAAGCCAAATCAGCAATCAAACAATACTAGTTCGGCTTCTATCTTTCAAGTAGACCAATTAATCTCTTGAAATCTGAGAATAAATTCTTTCCAAAGGTTTTGTCAAACCATCAGCAGGCATTTGATTCGTTGGGATATAGGAAATGGCTATTTGCCCAGCTTCAATAAGATCCCGAATGAAATGATACTTAATATCGATGTGTTTGGATCTCTCATGAATATGCGGATTTTTTGCTAGTGCAATAGCTCCTTGGTTATCACCTTTTATGTTGACTAGCATGGGATCATCTCCAATGTAATTCCCAAATTCCATATCTCGAAGAATTTGCCCTATCCAAAGAGCTTGTTTTACGCACATGGACTGGGAAACATACTCAGATTCCGTACTTGAGGTAGCAACTGATTTCTGCTTATGACTCTCCCATGAGACCGGTCCGCCGTAAAGTCTAGCGACATTTCCCGAAGTACTTTTCCGGTCAGATCGATCACCTGCCCAATCCGCGTCTGAGAACATACAAAGCCTAAAGTCTTGTCCCTCTACTGGACCATAACGTATTTTACAATTTGTAGTATCCCTTAGGTATCGAAGGAGGCATTTTGCTCATAGGCGTGGTGCTCTGCTGGATCTGACATAAACTGTGCAAGTTTACCAGTAGAGAAGCAGATATCAAGTCGAGTATAGACTATTGTCAGAACTTTGTATGTGTTCTTAGGAGAATGATAAATAAGAATAGAGAGAGAAGATAGAGATAAATGGAAAGATATAAGTAAGAAGGTTGGATATGAAAAGTATGCTTGAAAAGTATGCTTGAAGAGATGTAGATAGGTTGTAATTGACGTGTATTCGATTTTTCGATCCTCCTTCTATCAAAGACTGGTCGCTCAGGCTCTCTTTTAATGTCTCTGACCGGCATGTGCAAACTAACTAATAATAAGAAATAATAGTACAACGACTCGATAGATCTTGGTCCTCGTGTAGCCATACGTACTTCACTTCGTATAGAAGCACTAGTCTCTCGACAAAGCCAACAACCTCGGATAGTAAACATGACTATCGCCTAACGCTCTTCCAATCTGTTTCTCATGTACACCTTCAGTGTTGCTATGCACAACACACTTTGCATCGTATTGGCAAGGATAAACGTATATTCTCACACTCCCTCCTCAGACTTGGCGATGTGGCAGAGTATTGGCGAGTCTGATTATTCTCACAACTATTGCATGCATTATACTACCGATAATTTGTTGATATTCCTGTATATTAACTCGAGTATCATTTGGAGTAGCTGGTTGGATATTATCATAACCCTTCATAGGAACAGATTGAGCGCGACGACGGGGTTCAAAAATCTAAAAACGATCAAGAATTGTTTCCAGATATTGTCCTTGATCAAGATACAAAATTTTATTTTTACGATCTCTTTCCACTCTCATTCCTAGAACTCTATTTAGTTCCCCTAATGATTTGGTTTAAAATTTCGAAGATAGGGCAGTTTCGAACCATCGAATTTCTTTGGACTTTCTTGCCGCAAGTGATATGTCATCAACATATAGAAGGAGAATCAACTCTCGCGATGGATGTGTAAAAAGGCAGGGGTCAGCCGAACTTTGGCGGAATTTCAATTCGAGAAGGAATTTTCTTGCTAATTGATTCCAATCCCGAGCTGCTTGTTTTAAACCATATAAACTGCGTTGAAGACGCTAGACAAATCCTTCTTTTGTTGGTACACCGAATGGTGGGCGGCAGCATAGACGCTCCTGAGGAGTGGCTTGGGTAAAAGCTTGCTTGATATCGAACTGCTCAGCTTCCAGATCTTCTGCAGCAACGATGGCGAGAAATATTCGCAATGTATCAGCCCGTACTGTCGGGGCAAAGGTCTCAGTGAAGTCCTGTCCGTAAATCTGAGAGAAACCTCGAACCACTAAGCGAGCTTTGAAGCGTTAAATCGAGCCGTCGTTATTATACTTAAAGGTAAAAACCCACTTCATTCCAACTATATTTGAACCTTTTGGTGGGATAACTTCTTCATAAGTCCCATTTGCCCGGATCCCGTTTAACTCTTCATTTATAGCTTCTCTCCACTGTTTGCCATATTTGGGATGAGCAACAGCTTGAATGTATGATTTTGGAATTGGAACTTCAGTACCAGGGAAACATGCGAAAGCATAATCAATATCAGAGTATTTATCATCAATCTTAATTTGTGCAATTATTGCTTTTATTTTCTTATAAGTTTCCTTATCAAAGCCAGCTGGATTATCGTCAACGTCTGATTCAGTACGTTTCTGTTTACTTCCACGGAGATAATATCAACGAGGAAATTGTTCAACGCTTGGCTACTCTATCATTTTCATAGCTGGCTGTAGATCCATTTGTAATTCCCTCTCGAACCGTGTCATTTTTCTTGGTGGCCTTTCCTCCGCTGAATCAGATATAACCGATGAGCTCCTTTTATACTTTTCTAATTTCACCGTGATTTTTGGTGTTTGAGGTTGATTTTTGATTGAATTTTCTTTGCTATTCTTCGAATTTTGCCGATGACCCGATGGTTTTAATTTAAGCGCATCTTGTCTCGATTTGCTAGTATATGATCTTGAATTATCTGATTCTGACTCGTCTGAATCCGACTTATTTAATTCAGATCCAGATCCAGATTGATCCGATTCCAGTTCTTTTGGGGTAAGATCTATGATATCTGTTTCTTGCATTTCAGCCGCTTCCATAATATTTTGATTCTCTTCTACAGACCCATCAATAACAGACTCTAATGGTGATTGGTCTATAGGCATATCTTTATGAAAACTTTTACTGACATCCATGTTTATTTGTTCGTTCGAAGGTGTAGGTATTTGCTGTGACTTAAGAGAGGGCGACCACGTGGTAATCGATATGCTAAGGTATTGGGAGTACCTTGACCTGTTGTTGATCCACGTATTTTAAGATCTAGTTGTCCACCTACTTTTGATTCATCGACATCTACATATGTTACGCGAATGGTATAGCCCCGATCAGGAGCGTAGAGTCTGGATTGCTTATCATTGACGTTTTCCCTTTTTTGTTGGAGGCCCTAGATCAATATGATTTCGTTCGTAGACTGTGGCTTCCACAGCTTCATCCCAAAATTCAATTAGCATTTTGGCATCTTCTAATTTGGCTCTCTTACATTCTTCTGTAGTACGGAATGTTCTTTCAGCAGCACCATTTTGATGCGAGCTGTATGACGCAGTTGATTCGGATTTGATACCATCTGTTACTGCCCAATTATCTACAATCGATTTGATTTCTCCCGCATTATCAGAACGTACAGCCTTAATCTTGTACCCTTGAGAGCTCTTTTCAAGCTCGACTTTTTTTCTCCATTTTGTCAGTTTCTCTTTTGTTTCATCACGAGTTTTTAATAGTAAAACCCATTTTCGACGTGTGGCACTGTCAATTAGCTCAGCTCAGTACCTATGGCCCAGGAGGCTAGCTGGGAAAAGACCACAGATATCAATTGATACTAATTCTAGAGGCTTATTCTTCCACTTGTCAAGAATTTTTCGCTTTTTATTTAAAAGTTTTGCAATTATACAAATATGACATATCTCTATTTGACTTGGTTCTTTGATTGCCTTCTTAAGATTAGTAAACTCGTGAAGGTAGCGGAGTTTGCCAATTCCAAAGTGCCCAAAACGTCGATGATACTTGTTCCATCTCATACGTTCGTTTCTATTCAAATCTTCACCATCATCAATAAACTTGTTATCACCTTTATTCTCTGACAAATCGGCCGAATTATTTTCATGATTTGATTCGGGAGTATCTTCAACAGCAAGTGCATATTCATTAAAGCCGGGTGCAATTTTAGAGACAATATATAATCCCCTAGATAGGTTTGCAGTAACGACTTTTTCTTTCAAGCTAAAATGCATATGCTTATCATCAAATGAATCGAGTAGACCTTTTTGATAGACACGCCTTCTAGAAAGCAAATTCACACCAAGGTCAGGAACAAATAAAACATCAGATAAAATAATATAGAACCCGTCTGATAATCTGAGTTCTACACTGCCGTTGAAGTCTGCATATAGTTCACCTCCACCAACACGAATACGATGACGTTTTAGTAAAGCAATTAACGGTCACCTGAAGAGGGAATGATCGTCAGTCATGTGTGATGATGCAGCGGTGTCAGATCCCCAGCTGGATTGAGGGATCTTACTTTTTTGAATACTTTCTTTAGAAATTGCAGCAATTTCTTCAAATGAATCGTTGTCACTGTCAATTGAATTGTGCTCAGAATCTAGTTTATGTTCTTTAGCAGCAAATTCATAATGCTTCCTGCGTTGTCTACTCTGATTGGGAGAATATTGACGATGTTTTTGATTATATGAACTTTTCTTGGGTTTGTTGCTGCGTTCTGAAGGCTTTTCCCTATTATCATGCTTGTGATTTACTTTACGCCCAGTCTCCTTGCGAAGAGAGATTGCAAATTTTTCGACTCGATCAACACAAGGGCAATCGTATTTTACGTGATTTCCCTTGCATGTCCAACAAATGGGGACATATCCATCATTATCACTAGAAGAATCATACTGGGTCTTGCTATCTGCTGACCCAGATCGGTGTCGGCGTTCTTAATTTCTTCGATATCCGCGATTTAGAAGATTCCCGCGACCGCGACATTGAGCTCTCGCCGCTAGAGCCTATTGAAAGGAACGGGTGATGGAGAGGAAGACGTCACCTTGGAAGATATTTGAAAAGGTAGAGGCACTCCTGAGATATCTCTTACGGAAGTATACCCTTGCTTCCTTATACTTCACCAATGACCATGGAACAGAAGAGAAACTAAGAGAAGCTCTGCACTCTAGAGTGGGTGTTGCTAGAAATTGGTAGAATCTAGGAGAAGACTGTTGAAGCCTAAGCGAGTTTAAGCGACTCCAGGGGTACCAAGCAAGTGCCAGATTGGCTCCTGTCACAGATGCAGTTATGGACCCACTACTTTACAACAGAGCCGTATCCTTTTGTTTAGAGTGACGAATTTCATCTTCGACTCCTAAAGTATATCAAATTTATCAGACACATCCAGGTACGGCTGACTATCAATTGATTGACGGACGATCTTGTAAGATGACGGTAAAGCTTGGATGAAAAAATCAAACAGAGAATTTTCATCGAATGCAGCAGCAGCTAGATTTGGATTTGCCTGGCTTATACAGCGGCGATATTCTTTAATACGAGTCCAACCAGCTTCGAGAGACTCGTCAGGCTCAAATTTAAAGTTGGTCAGCTTTTGAATTGTTTCCCGATTGGAGGCTGGCCGGATTTTCTGGAACTTTTCGAGAAGAGCTGTCCATTTCTGGCATGTTGTTTCGTATTACTTGACATGATCTAGGTCCATATCATCCAGGCAGATATGTATCTCGTACCAGGCAGAGGTCTCATCTTGAAGGAACTTTTCCCTCTTCGAATTGTTCCAAACATAGTGAATATTATCCTTAATATAGCCAAGGGAATAACCAGATTCTCTTAATTCATCTAGTCCTTCCCTGTTAGAGATTTCAATTCCTAACTTTTCACTCAATTTATGCGGGCAGATAATAAGATCGTAATTTTCGACCGTTGACGTGCAGGTGTAATAAAAGGCTTTAGATTTAAGAAATGTTTCCATTATTTCCTGCCATCGAATGTGTTTTAGACGCGTCAAAATGGGAGCTGCACGCTGTCGAGCAAAAGAATCCATCGAGGTTGAAAGACACTTGATCTAATTTGAATCTGAAAGAAGAATTTATTTAATTTCTGCAGACCGGTGCTTCATAACCTTTTGTGCGTTAATCGTTCTTTTATTTTCCTTTCTCATGTCTTCATTACAATAAATCAGGATTAGATACTCTTCAAGAGAGTATTCCGAACTAGTCTGATTATGGCTTAGCGCCAAAATTCCCAACACACGTGCGACTTTACCAGAGCTGCGTTGTTGAGCGTGTATTTTATGAAAGCAAGGAAGTCCCATGTTGTGCTCAATCGAACAAATACAAGCTTGTGGCAGAGCATCGGTGAGCTTTCTCGGGAGCTTTCCCTTCTCTTCCAAAATTTTTAGTAATGCAAAGGGATGTACAAAGCCAATGACATCTTGGAAAGAGCTGTATTTTCACCGCGTGATGAGGCTTCATCTGATATTGCGCGATGTCTTGTCTGATGTCACGATATTGATCTTCCCAGAAGACAAAAATAGCGCCAAAGATTTGCTTGTGGTCACCGGTCGAGGTATGAAGATAAGGTTTGATAGCTGCATGGCTTGATTCATTGCGTGAGGTGGTAATCTTTCTAAAATGGGCAGCTTTATTTACCCAGTAGGAGACCTAAAATATTGGTTGAGAAGCTTGCAAGGAATTGAGGAAACTTACAACTTTCTCTCTCCAAATTAGCCAAGTATTCTCAACGTACTTAACCGCTGATAGTTTGTGCTTTTGCAGATTTGACACTTTCGAGTTGTAGATCCCAAAGCTCTCAGAATCCATCACAGCATTCCAAGCATCATAAAACCTGTCGAAAGTCTCTTGGTCCTTGAAAAGCCTCTTAGTCTTGGCGACAACGTTCATGTTAACATGCCAGCGACAAAGAATGTGGTCAGATGAAGGAAAAAGTTCGTCAAGAGTATTCAGTAGTGCAAATTCTCGATCGGTCACAAAGCATTTGGGACTGGGGATTTCATTTTCTTTCAAAAGTTCATTAAAACAATTCATAATCCACACGTAGTCATCCTTCTTCTCTCCACTCAAAAATCGGATGGCAAATTCAGGTGTCTTGTTGCCAACAGAGCTGCCACAAATATTAACCAATGGCATGCTGAATCGGTTTGTTTGATAAGTGCAGTCAAGAAGTATGATGTCCGGGTGCTCTTTCAAGAGTTTGACACACTCTGGATGGATGAAAAAAAGACGTGTGACTCAATTATTTTGGTCGGTATCAATTCGGTGGAAGAAATACCATTCCTCAACCTCGTCTGCAAGCCAGTTAATGGGAGTTTTACCTCCTAATTCTTGCGACCGAATCTTCTGTCCGAAGTTGTACACATCTCGAGCGTTTAATTCAACTCCCCATTTATCTCGTACTTGAGATCGAATCGTGGAAACTCTAGTTTGTCGATTCAAAAGTTTCGAGACAGGCGCCTTTGCTTCTTGATTGATGTCCAGCCTTTTCGTGCAATTAGAAGGATGTGCAATCGGATCATCAGAAGGTTCGTGATTGTGGTGCTCTTCAAGTATGTAGCCTCTCCAACCAACTGCTTTTTCTTGTGCAATAGTTCGGAAGGGACAGTTTGTCTTACGAGAATCCGTATTCTTCCTCTTTTTTGACGGATGCAAGTCCTTTTTCTTACGGTCCTGAGCCTTTCCTCCCTTATCACACATGTATATAATGCACTGGCCTTCCTTGTTTTTGTTCTTTGCATTCAGAACAACTCCGTAGCCCTTACCATATGCATGGCTTTGGTAGGCAGCGAGCAGGCGCTCGAGAGACTCACATTCGGCATCTGGTAATGGATCACCTATTTTGATTCTGATCGTGGGGTTTCCGAGAGGTAGGTCAGAAATATCACGGTTGTTAACTGCTATTATGTTACACTGAAGCAAAGAAAAAGGCAATTTAGTAAACGTGTACGTAAACGAGAAAGTAAGAGTCGAACAAGGCTACAAACTCCGTTGGTGCCGACGGCATCACGTGTCGTTTTCATCTAGATTTATCAAAAAAGTCATCTAGATTTAGCTGTTCACTTATTTATTTATTTTTCAATTAACCCGATCAGGCACCCTATGGGTCCATGCAGGTGACTATCACTTTATTTACAAAGGAGGAAACCGATTTGGTAAAAACCCCCTGATCCTGCCTGTTTTATGACTA
>JAKRRZ010001687.1:0-10029 GCA_022627015.2 Podosphaera aphanis
TCACCAGAATTCGTTGATCTCTATTTAATCTTTTGGACTTGGTAGTCGGAGGAGACAAAGAACTTTGATTCATCTTAAAGAGTTTTTTAGCATGTGGAGTCCTCATTTTGCTGTAAATGTAATTTGATTCACCTTGAAAGGTATTAATATTGTATTACTTAATGAATAATACTGTCTACTGTAATAATAAAAATTGTTTTATTCCGCTGAGATTGCGACAATGTTTATCATGGAAAGCTGTGGTATATCAAGTATACGAAAGCGAAATGTAGTATGAGGAAGTGTGTATCCAGGCAGATCCTTAAGCACGAAGCTGACACCTCAGGCCAATTAATGATCTTCATTTACTAATGAGGCTAGTAGGGATGAATTGAGCTAGTAGGGGCTATACCCCTGAAGCGAGGTTTGGCCCCACACACAGACACAACCGTGGCCATAGAGTAATCCAGTTACGGTTTCGGCTAATTCTAGTCTGTTTTCTGTTTACCAAACTATGCTGTTACAACCTTAAACATGGTTGACGGCCATGAATATTTTTATGTTTCACTTACCTGTATCTTTATTGTCGGATGTATATAGAAAGGCTCATGGTTGGATAGTTAGTTCTCCACGCTTTGTTTTCGGTCGACTTTCCAGACCTCAAATCCAATTCTGCCCTCAATCAAACCCTCTAGTCCAACCTTTTGCTCTCACCAGTGACCTTTAGCCCCAATCTATATACCCAAATCCACCACTCACCTTTACCAATACCTCATACGGCCTCGGAAAAGCTCACGTGCTGGCTTCACGTGTGACATAGTTCATTATTGCTTCAACCTTGTCTGGATCCATATGTAATCCTTTACCTGCCTCTATGACAAATCCTAGATACTTTGTTCTCTTTGTTTCAAACTCAGATTTATCTATGTCGATTTGTAGGCCAGATTCTCTGAGCCTTTCTAAGATCTTCCGTACATGCTGCTGATGTTCTGACCTGCTACCCGAAGAATTTATCAAGATATTATCGACATATCCCGAACAGAAATTATCCAGATACTCACGCAGGGTCCAGTTGATGTACTTCTGGAAAGTACTCGGGGCATTGGCCAGGCCAAAAGGCGTTACATGCCACTTATGAAGACAATAGCGCGTGCGAAAAGCTGTTTTCCATTCATCTATTTCAGCAATTCGTATCTTATGGAACGCAGAAATCACGTCAAGTTTAGTAAATCAACACGCCTTACTGGTATTCCGCAGCGTTGCATAGATTAAAGGTAGCGTATAACGATCTTTACGTGTTATTCTGTTTAGACCCCTATAGTCGACGTAGAATCGTAACCCACCCCCGGGTTCCCTAACAAATAGTACTGGTGCGGCTGCTGGTGAGTTACTAACGCGTATGAAGCCTTTGTAGAGTAGCTCTGTGAGTGTTTTTCGGAGTACTAGTAACCCATCTCGGTATATGCTGTATAAGGAGCCCCAAGGTATCTTAGGGTCCTGGCCGTTCGAAGTCTCAACGTCTATCTTATGGTCTACCTCTTCTCCTCGTAGGGGTGGTAGCAAATCCGCTTTCCTATGCTCAAAGACATCCAAGAGCTCATGATAGTGCGCCGAAAACTTTAACGTTGGATCTGTGCGCTTTTTTCCTTCCAGCGCTTTGTTGATATCCTTCATGCTTGCCGCAAAAACTTGCACTTCGTTTTTCTTCCTGTAACTTCTAGAAAAGTAATTAAAAGCCATAGCAGATACTTGGACAGGGCTCCTAGTACTGACTTGGGTGTCCGAAAGGGTATCTTCACTTTTAACGGTAGAGCCGGTAAATCGTATGAGCATCTCAGATCTTGAGCCATAAATTCTCGTGTTTTCTGATGAGATCCACGGCATCCCCAAGATCATATCGTAAGAGCCGGTAGAAGTGACATATAAAAATACCCTTGGTTGCCGATGCCGATGCCGATCCAAATCTATATCCGTAACAGCAACTTCGTTCACAGATGATGCAAACTTTCCATCAAAACCGAAAACTTCACGAGGGTTAATTCTTAAACGCGCAAGATTGTTTCTCTAGGCGAAGGAGGAATCATAAAGTCCGTATGATAGACAGTCCGTATCAACTAGTGTATTGGCAAATGTTGTACTATTAACTAAAGCTGAAACAACAAAAGGCTGGCCATCCATCACCTCTTCGAACCTTTTCCAACTCTTCTCTAGATCGTACTCCTCGAGCCTCTGACTGTGACTTCTATCAGAGGCTACTCTTTTCCCAAATCGACTCAATCGTTGACCCCTCTCATAACCTCCGACGCTGATACCTTTGACTGTGATGCCTGGTTTCGATTCGGTCGGTTTAGGTTCAATGCCGGTAACAGTGAGCATCTTTAATGAAATGGCCTCGGATCCCACATCGAATACCTAAGCACCCAGATATTCTTCGACCTATCTCCTCTTGCGAGACCCAAGTAGCGCGCGCTCGTGGATTTCTATTTATTGATCCATTGAAATTCCGCTGGGCAGTCGAGACATTGACTGGTGGGGTGGGTTCCCAATCTATATGGTCAGCATTTTCCTGAGGTTCAACTGTGGGATATTGATGAGCGACAGTCCTACGATTCCGCCCTTTCCTGGCGTCCCATGACTCGACAGCTTCCATCTTATCAGAAGTGGTACGTAGTTGTGCAAAAAAACCATCATACCCTGCGGACTCGGCACGAGATACTAGGCGATCCGTGATGTCTAAGCTTAGTCCTGCCCGGAGTTAACCTTTCTTCGCCTCATCCGTCCATTCCCAGGCTTGTGCTTCTAGGAGAGTCTACTCGAAGCCTTGCAGGAACTCTCGGAAGTTGTGATTTCTTTGTTGGATTGAATTCAACTTATTTGATTTGAAGGCGAGATTCCATCTTTCATACCCAACTGGTTTACGAATCGTTTAAAAGATTCAGCTACAAGTGGTTTCGTGAACCCATCAGCAGGATTTTCCTTTGATGCTGATTGTAGTATTTTTATGTTGCCCGCTTTACCTCTTGTACTACGTATATGTGATGGTATTCTACACGTACGTGACGACGACTAAACGTCATAGCGTCATCTGTGGCCCAATTAATCGCTCTGGTGTTATCTTCTAGGATCGGTATGGGACCGGTAGGCGTATGACCTAGCTCCGAGAGGAATGATCGAATCCTTGAGCAGTCCTTTGTTGCTTCAATTATCGCTGCATATTCTACTTCGCACGTTACTGTAGAAAGAGTTGTTTGTAACTTATACCTCCAAATGACCGGGCATCCAGCCATGAAGATAGCATATCCTGTTGCTGATTTGGCGGAATTGAAATCATCGGTAAAACTCGAGTGCACAGCAGAATGTAAACCGTATTTTCCGAATTTTTGGAGATGTCTGTGATCTTTTTAATAAAGCAAGCCTCTATCCGGGCATGCTGAGAGGAATTGGGGGGTTCTAGAGGCGTGTTTAAAATACTGAGGTGATGGATTGCACATAAATCTCGCCAATTGCGATGTAGCCTGTGCCGTGCCACACCTCATCATGCATGATGAAAAATTGTATTGAACTCTTCCATGTCAACATGGAAGATATGTCAGTATGCCAAGTTCCGGACACGTTTTGAGTGTATCAGCTTCAGTTGAGCGAGGCAGAAAACATCCAGCGGCTGCAGATATGTGATTAATGGAGCGGAATACAAAGCGTGAGGATCTTATGTTCAAGGCAGCAATCCTTAAATTTCTAATCGAGACTTTATGTACTGTCGTAAATACCCAAGGTAGGTAGCCTATGACACCTAAACCAACGCGCTTTTATGTGCTGGTCGAAGTGCTTCAACCACTAGAGCCCAAGAGCATTGTTTGTCCATCCATTTTTAGTGACTGTAAGCCATGCTATATACCCGTGTCCCGAATAATAATTAGTCTCTTTATTGTCTTTGACTTCGCACTAGTAGGCTTTTACTTGAAAGTAAAGGGCGGTATCGTGTAGCTAGCTGTAGAGATACCCTGGTTCGCTGTGACCCATTCGCAATCGCCGAGCAGAACAAATTGAGGTCAATGATGTCTCTCTGATTTAGTGATGGCTTCTATGGACCCAATTTTGCTCATCTGGAAACCAGTCTCATCGAAGTTGTGGATATCATGTCCTAGATGTCATACTTGGGTTTGGTTTCCCCCAAAACTTGAACCATGCTTTAGTTAACTCACTATTTTCTCGAAGTATCTTCTAGTGGTCTTTCACTCAAAAGAATGCTATTTTGAGCCCAACTAGACGATTTTCGAATCTCCGAGCCTAGTTCATGTTGCAACTAGGGCAGAAACATGACTGCATATATTGTACTGATCCGTGCTATAAAATCATATTTATGGTTAAAATAGCAAATCCACTAATAAGCATATTATGCATGCATTAATATAATGTCCCCACATAACCAAATAAAAATATCTAGAATCTTCTACATTGTACATAGAACTCCATTCTCGTGTATATAATAAATAGATCCTGTGTAGTCAGTAAGTAAATATGAAAGTTGGCTACAGAATCAAATCATCAATACTATTTATATATTGCTCCTCCATCTACCTGCCTCGGTATGTCACTCTTTAATCGTCAATAACCAAATCAAGTGTTCATATCTGCTGGCTCTCCATCTCGTATATCGAGCAATTTATTCGGGATATCAGCTACCTTACGTAATCGGGGCGCAAACCATGATATATCTGAGTCGAGGATTTATCATACGATCGTTCCATTTTCAATCGTAGTATGCTTGCGTTGTGTGCAGCAATTCTCGGGGTCATACGCGATCTTGTAGGATCGCCTAGTTAGAGTTGCGGTAAGTTATGTAAATTAAATATAGCAGCTGCGCACCAGAGACTTCGAAACTCGCCCAGGCGGTAGATAGGTAGATAGGGTATGAACAGTTATGCCTTCTCAGTTGGATGATTCTGTGTTACGTTATTGAACATTGCACGATAAATTGAGAATGATGGCGAGTTAACTTGCCGTTCCTGATATAGGGAAGAGAATGCCGATTTTTCTCTGGGATAGTGGATAGCGTTAAGGCCTCAGTAACCAATGCCACCTATAGTAAAGATGCAGGCTGCAACTGGAGAGCGAGAAACACGAATGAATCCTATTGAGAAATCAAAATCCGATAACATATAAATGGTTCTTTGCCCGCAGCTTCATTACGTCTCAATTGAATTTTGATATCT
This sequence comes from Podosphaera aphanis, assembly GCA_022627015.2. Taxonomy (NCBI): domain Eukaryota; kingdom Fungi; phylum Ascomycota; class Leotiomycetes; order Helotiales; family Erysiphaceae; genus Podosphaera; species Podosphaera aphanis. The sequence goes on from JAKRRZ010001687.1 coordinate 5,193, forward strand.
GCGAATACTTTTGTGGAAGGTGCCGTGGTTGTGCAGAGTTTTGCTCCATTGTGGCATATCTACATGTGTGTAATTACCTGCTCAGTGCAATGAAATCATTGAATCACGAAGTGGCTTGGACTAAGTAGCTTCATCGTGGGTAGATGAACCAGTACGTTTGGGGATTGGGCAAATGATGTCATAGACGAATCTCTAATTTTTCAAAATACATGTAATGTACCGGTAGCCCTCAAGATTACCCACAACCGGGTTAAGTCCTGCACGTTGCGCTCACTGTTATAGCTAATAAAAGCATACGCGTCAAACTCTAACCAGTGTTGCCAAGGAGTTCGATAGCTCCGGGAACTGTCGAACATGAGAAATGACGATGCACAAGTCTGGATGTAGATTAGTTAGGTCAGTTACCCCGCCCGCCCTAATAACTCGGATTATTCTCCTCTGGGATTGATAATACACCAAACTCAACGGTGAATACATATGAAGATGGCAAACACACGATTCAAACTCAATACAGGTGCTGAGATTCCCGCACTAGGTCTAGGAACTTGGCAATCTGGGACTGGAGAAGTAGGAGAAGCTGTTTCTCATGCTTTGTCGGTCGGCTACAAACACATTGATTGTGGTGACTACAAATCATCCTTTGGGTATCTGTTTGTTGCTAAAAGTAGACAGCTTACGTGTATCAGAATGAAGCAGAAGTGGGTCAAGCTTTCAGAGATGCATTCGCAAAAGGCGTAAAGAGAGAAGATATATTTATCACCACCAAGCTTTGGTGTACATATCATTCCCGTGTAGAAGAGGCACTTGATAAAAGCTTGAAGGATCTCGGGCTAGACTATGTGGACTTGTATCTCATTCACTGGCCTTTGGCCATGAATCCGAATGGTGCACCTTTCCCACCCTTTTCGAATGCGAGCGAATCCTGACAAATATAAAAATAGGTAATCATGACTTGGTCCCAAGTCTCCCAGATGGATCTTGTGATCTGGCAAAGGATTGGTCACACGTGCAGACATGGAAGAGCATGGAAAAGCTCATGGACACTGGTAAGGTCAGAGCAATTGGAGTTTCCAACTACTCCGTCCGCTCCTTAGAGGAACTTCTGCCACACGTTCAAATTATCCCGGCCGTCAACCAAATTGAGAATCATCCTTCACTACCCCAGCAAGATGTTGTCGACCTCTGTAAGGCTAAAGGAATTCATATTACAGCATATAGTCCACTAGGAAGTACGGGATGTCCAATGATGCAGGAGCCAAAAGTGGTTGAGCTTGCTAAGAAGAAGGGTGTGACGCCTGCAGCAATACTTTTGAGCTATCACGGTGAGTTGTAAAATTAGACGATAAAGACTCTTAATTCTGACAGGAATCCAGTGGCAAGAGGAAGTTCTGTGTTAGCTAAATCAGTCACAAAGGAGCGCATCAAGGAGAATCTTGATTCTATCGTTGACCTCGATTCAGAAGATATGACCTTGTTGAACGAGTACTCAAGCCAGCTGGGCAAGGATGGAAAATTCAAAAGATACATCTTTCCATCATTTGGTGTAGACTTTGGCTTTCCAGATAAGGCTTAGATTATTGATCTTGGGTAGATGTAGGTTAAACTTTGGTCGATATTGTCTTTGAATACGCCCAGGCCCCCCCTTCTGATCACTCCAAAATGGGTCACAACTTTTGCTATCCCACATTGGACTTGCTTCGTTTAATATTAAAACCCCAATCACGATTTGTCAAATTAAAGTATCTAACCGTAAAGCTGATTAAGACTCGGAATCCAATTTAAAAAATAAAAAGAAGTTGCTGGCGCTCAAAGTGGATCAAGAAACACGCCCCACGATTTTTATGCGAGTAATTTGGCGAAGCAGATATCTCAACAAGATATTCAGTGATTGACTTTTAACCAAGAGGATACGGTCGTCCATCTGTTTGCGCGAAAAAAATTTCCCAAGTAGATGTGAGCCCGAGTAATGGCCTCTCAAGTTTATTGTTTTCACGAAGGTATCGCTTCACTTGGAATAAATTGGACGTCAAAGCTCATAAAAATGAATAATAAAGTTGTATCACATATTGGCTGATAGATTGAGAGTTCACGAGTCCATGGGATAAATTTGACGGCATTGGATCCATCTTACCGGCGCCCAAAGGGATTGAAAATCAATATAATATGGATCTAGTCTGTCAACCTGTACTTGATATTTTTTAGGTACCAAGTCATTTCACTTCTGTAGAAATGCTCATAAATCTATTAAATCACCTCAGAGTCGCGAATGTGCGTCTATTCCCGGCGTCATCAATGCGACAGGTAAAATTATCAAGCCGGCGTTTATTTTCAAATAGGATGGCCTACAAACGTTATAATCCGTTACAATCCGAGAAGAATAGACAAGGCTAGATCTATAGAACATCTAGATCGCTATGAGATGGTTTATCGATAATTTCTGGCCTCAAATTGAGAATGATACCGACTGATCTCGGATGCTCCTCTTGGAGGGTTATGGCAGTTATGTGGACAAAGATAGTATGCGGAAATACAAATAAAAACAAAATTTGAACTAGTGTTCCTTCTGTTTGAATCTTCCTATGTCCTCCTGTCGTTCAATTTTTTTTTTTTCAAAATAATTTGCGTATTGCTGTAATTTCGGTATTGCTGTCCCTCACCTAATAGCAAAGCGATTATGTGAGGTGGGGCTGTGACCAACCAGACCAACAGAACAATTGGGCATCCACCCTGAACCGCTCCTTCGTTCGATCCCCCTCCACAATTGTAGGCGGTAAATCAAACCTAGCCGAAAATACCAATTATGCCAGATTGAGTATATATTATAACTTTAATTTGACAAGCGCCTTGAAGTCGAAACTACAGCTAATGCTCAACTTGTTTCTCTTCCTATCTAAACCATTGCCTCAATTGCTGAATTCATCGGGCGGTGAAAATTGTCCTCATTTGAACAAAGATATTTTTCGTTTTGTAGGAATGGAGCAATAATCAGACATGTTTACCTTCATCGGCGATATTTCTACATTTATTCATCATGCGCTTTGAAGAGATGAAACGTTTTGCCATTGAAGAACCTCTTGTCAACCTGCACTTTGGTCAAATTGGCACTATCGAAAATAATATTTGACGTTCGAGAGCTATTGCGAGCATACCTGCAAGTGTCTCAGGGGACCTCTACCATGAAGTCCCGGAGAAAAAAATTTTCACCCCTCCTAGGAGATCTACAAACAGCAAGAATATGCTTAAGATGAAGAGCAGCGAACTAGTCGAAGCGATGGGAGCACGATTTGCACCGATACATTCAGCAAGGCGATGAAACTGCTACGTTGGTGTTCAGTTTAACTTGGGAGATGGTTTCTGAGAATCAAAGTGTTCTGTCCGCGATCCTTCAAATCTATTATGCTAACTGAACCTATTCGTACAGGTCTAACTTTGAACGATTTTTACCTTTATTTGCACTCTGTTTGGCCGCCCTTTGATTCGAACAACAAATTTCTGATCCTCGTTACATAAACTGTGAAACCTTGCTATAAGGATAGTGGGTCAACCCCAAATTAAGGCCTGTGATTGGAGGCTCCGATGCAGGTTACCAATAGGAACTCGTAAACTAGGGTCGACCCACTATCGTTATAGCGAGGTTTGACAGTACTCGATTACATGGTCTAGCAACGGCGCCGAAATTTTGTATGTAAGCGCCAAGCTTATTCCAGGGCATACGATAGGCAATGAGTGGCTCGAACTAGGTGTATGCTTCCTCGGCACAAGAATATCCGATCGATTTTGAGACATTGCACTCCCTGTGTCCAACATGAACAGGAGTCTCCCTCGATGTCGTTAGTCGTTGCCCAAATGGCTCACAATTACTAGTTCGGCGGCAACCTGCCTGCGGGTGAAGCTGAATAATAGTATATGATACGGATAAGTAAATTGTGGTTGAAGAATGTAAACTATGTTAAGGTATCTTCGTACAATAATACTTGTAATTTTTGAAGATTTTGGGCGTCTGTTGTTAGACTGATAGAGGTCACTTGTAGGCGAGTCACTTCTCCGCACCCTACCAAACGCCGCACCCTACCTGAGCACGTTACCTAATCTCGGATCTTCACTAATTCCGGCACCGGCACCTCTACGTTTATAATAAATTATATCGCCACCCTCTCCTAATACATGTACATCTATACGGTTTCTAATTTACTGTGCTCGCTATGGTGCTTTAATAAATATATATATTTTTTGGTTCATCAATCAGATGTAGCTACTAGGTTCGTAGAGAGGTAAACATGTGAAGAGGCTCCATCGCAAGTCATTAATTACAAGTTTTAGTTGTCATCCGAGGAGGGCCATTTACACTAATTTGAAAATCTTGCAACATAGTGCTTAGGCTACAATTTGTAGTTGTTAGTCAATAAAAAGATCAGTCAATAGGAAGCCGTAAAATACCTTCAAGCCAAAAATCTCAACCCATAAGTAGCTGGCCAAACTTCTGGCGCATCCTTGTCGGGTTTGAAGCATGTACGTTGCTATCATCTACATGGTACTGCTGCTGCGAAGACGACATAGGCTGTATCGGTGGACCCATTGTATGTGACGTCGTTGTTTGATGTGGGAAGCCTTGCCATTGTTGCCTCTGCTGCATTTGAAGCTGTTATTGCTGGCGAAGGTGATACTGTCCCCGCTGCGCAGCATGTTCTTGTTGCGAAGCCATCATCTAGGTTATTCGCGCCAGCTGGCTTTCAATTTGTTCAAAGCGATCAGTATTTTGTAACGCATTCTCTGTAGGCAACTCTAAAATATCAGACCCTGGGTGATTGTGCCGTAGTTGACTGGTATTCTTCTGTGG
>JAKRRZ010001688.1:0-10019 GCA_022627015.2 Podosphaera aphanis
AACGTTCTCTATGTAATCATTTTCATTTTCGTAAACTAGCCAAAAATTTATGGTCGATATCTCTGTCCACCTTACTACTCTTTCTGCCTAACGTGGACTTATTGAAGTTCTATCACGACCCGAAATTACTTGCTTCGAGGAGGGAGCAGTCCTTATATTTGGTGGACTTGTGTATAGTGGTGCAAATATATCGATACGTTTCACCTTCAAAGGATTACATGTATATAGATCATACTGTGGTTGTGATAGAAATTTTATTAAGCATCCAATACTTACCACTCCAGATAATTATTGGTTAGGAGCTAGCGTAAGGTGCAGCGAAGGGTCATCCTAAGACTTTTTTATTAATTGTTTGCCTTAATCTGGAAGGGGATCTGCCGCTAAAAGTGAGTTCTATTAAGCTTATTAGCACCCGGGTGTATTTTAGCCAACCCCATCTAGATATTGCTACTGTAGTAATATACCGACAGGACTGTACTGAAAGCCGAAAAGCTGCAGGAAAGGATTCGTGCTAGAATACCGTCTTAAAATGGGACCGTAAGCGGGATTTCTGAGCATTCAACCTTGGCCGGGGGGCCAATTTTATTTTAAAATTCATCACTCGACAACGTCGGGACTTCAGCGAATACGACTCGAATTCACCAACTAACACAGACGATTCGACCCAAATCGTCAAACGCAACACATCACGATGGAAGACGCCGGCTATTGGGGGGGGAGAAAAATTCTCCAAGCTTAACCATGAAAATTGGTTCAGGCTATTGAAAGCAAACTTCGAATGCAAAGGAGTCACTCACGTTCTGGAACAGACTCTGACCGAATACGCCCAAGTTGCTGCGCCAGACCCGTCAACATCAAGAAAGGCCGATGTCGAGGAAGTGGCACCAAATCCCAGAGCAAAACCATCTTCTTGAACGTAGAGAAGAAGACATAGTACTTGAAAGACGCCGGAACAATAAAGGTGCTGCTTCTCAAGGGGTTTGACAATGACGACCAAGCGCTTCTGGATGAGTATGAAACTCCGGCGGAACTCTGGAAGTATCTAAAGTCAAAGTACTCCAAGCCTAGTAAGCTTGCAGCCGCGCAGTACACCAAAGAGCTGAACAATTTCGAGTTCACATCTGGGCTTACAATAATTGATGCCTACAACAAACTGAAAGAGATCAGAAGAAAAATTGTCTCCGCCAAGCCATCAGCAAAAGGCCAGTACGATGACGAGGCTTTACTACTCATCCTCATCTCTGCACTTCCAAAAGTGGCTGATTCAAGAAAAATACATTGATCAAATCAACAAAACCTACAAACTAAAGAATACCGAAAGAATGATGTCACCGCTGGCTCCGGATTACGGCATGAGTCCAAATACCGGTGAAAAATTAAGCGTTGATTTAATACAAATCTACCAACGCAAAGTTGGCACAGCTGTATACGCTTCAGTATGTACCAGATCACATATTTCACTAGCTGTCTCAATGTGTGCGGACCACCTCCTTAATCCTGCGATACGACACCTACATGCTATTACACAGGTCCTCCAGTACCTTGTTAATACCAGTAAGCATGGAATCTTATATGATTGTTCACTAATAAAGCCCTCTGGACCTCATCCTGATTTTTTGATCATGGCATCAGATGCTTTTTTCGGTGATAATGAAGGACGAAGGTCATCGCAAGGTTTTATCGCTTTCCTTTATGGAGGTCCGGTTGTATGGCATGCTAGCAAACAACGGTCAGTCACAACCTCAACCACTGAGGCGGAATTAGTGGCACTTTCTGCTGCTGCTCGAGAACTAATGGCTTTGGAACGATTTATCAACCATTTAGAAATGAAGTCCACCCCCAATAAAAAGCTGTTATGTGATAATCAGCAGACTGTCAACATGCTTACCCGGCAAACACCCTTACTAACAACAAATTACGACACATCGAAATTCATCAACACTGGCTAAGGGAAAAGTTACAGGGGAATTCTAAAAATAATATTCAGTTAACCTGGACTCCCACATCGCAAATGCCTGCTGATGGCCTCACTAAACGTTTGTATATCGCAAAACACCAAGAGTTTGTACGACTCATTGGCCTAGAGAATGTAAAGAATCAGATGTGTTCAGATTTTTGAGCAGTACGCCTGAAGGGGTGTGTCCGAGTTATGTTCTTCTGTGGCAAACATCCAAAATAGTTTATCTCTAAGGTCCAGGCTTCTGCTATTATCTTGAGTGGCAATTATATATTTAGAACTACATTCGTATCTCGAGGATCCCGCCATCGAGGAAGATAGATTTAGATATTGATGTCACACTTTGGATTATCTTAATCATGCGCTATTGTAATTAATTATAGACCTGAGATATGTGAGGAGTTATAAGGTTGGATCAAAGGACATTAGATGGAAGGAGAATCAGAAGTTAATCTTTTATCCTATTCTATTAGTTAGACAATTTTACTTGACTTGCTTACTATTAATTCATAGTATAAATACAACAAAAAGTCAATTAAAAAGTCTACCAGTCAACGGTCGATTCTCTGAGCATCAACAATGAGCTTTCTGTCGATGAACAGCTGAAACATCTCGAGAACAAGGAAGAAAGGCTGAGATTTGCTCCCGACAATGAGCACGCTAATGCTGCACGGACTCGTACGTCAAAGAGTCGTCGCTCAAAACAGCAACAGAGCCAAGATTCCGACGTTGAGATGATTGATGCCATAGAGTGCTATCTCTGCTTTGGAAATCATCTCATCGTCAATTGTGAATACCTTGGGCGGGCACAAAACCAAGTGAGAAGAGAAAAAAGAGAGAAAAAGAAGCTGTTTAGTTCTAGAAGGACTCAAGTTGACTCAAAGAAGAAAAGCTCCAAAAAATCTCGTGAGCTTGTAGGAACAAATATCGATGAATCCTCGTCATCCTCGGAGACATGCTCTTCTAGCTCATCAGATGGATCTGTTGTGGAGACAGCTGCCCTCACAAAAGAGCAAAAAAGAAAATCATGTAAGCGACCTTCAGAAAGCCAATTGACACGGACGCATCATCACACATGACTAACCAATTCAAACTTTTTAGAGGACCATTAGAAAAGCTCAAAAAGAAACGCCAAATCCAGGTAGGAGGAGGCATACTATGGTCAGAAGCTCGTGGGACTGTTAGAGTCAAGGCAAATGATGGATCTTTCTACTATCTGAAGGATTGTTTGTTCGTCCCTGGGCTTGGGATAAATTTAATTTCAGCTCAATGTTTGTGTCGAGATGGTATTGTTGGGATACACGACTCCAAGAACATGTATTTTAAGAAACTTGATGAGTTCCTTCAATTCAGAAATGATCATAAAACTTTTCTACACGCAAAGCAAAAGAATGGCTTATACATGCTAAAGTCCATATTCTCAGAAACTCCCGAGCTAGCTTTCGTTTCAAACGAAAGTAAATCCGTCAAATCTCCAGTAGATACTAATACTCAGGGGGAAATTACAGATGAAGGTCCAGATATATCGGAACATGATGAGGCTTCTAAGTTTCAAAGGAATAGATATCGACTAACACATAGAAGATTTGGCCATTACGGATCCGATGCTTTACGTCACCTTCACGAAGTAGCGAGCGGAATCAAAAAGATTTCCATCCCTGAGAAAGAGAAACGGATCTGCGAATCTTGTAAAATAGGTAAGATGAAGAGAAAGATAAGCAAAGAACTTGAGGTACATAAAGATAAAGTTCTCGCCCAAATCTCCATTGACAATGCGGGTCCATTTGTGATGTCTATCGGTGGATTTGAGTACTTCTTACAGATAGTCGATAGCTACTCACGAAAGATCTGGACCATTCCTCTGAAAACGAAAGATCAGGCAATCTCGGCGCTGCGCGAATGGAAACTTTAGAGGAAAGAAAGACAGGCGAAAAAACTGATCGCATGTAGGTCAGACAATGCACCAGAATTGAAGATCATGGACGAATGGCAAAAAAGGACATTGTTAGAGTAGCATGTAGACAGCGGGAGGGCGGGGGGTGGTTGACAGGCTAAAGGGAGCCGTCCTACATAATACAAGAGATAGATGTATTACCACTCGGCCAAAAGGCCAGACGAGAATCAAAGAACACCATGACTCGGTTATCTCCATATCTATATTATACAAGAAAGGCAATCCATACACATTCCAACTTAAAATTGACAACAATTTCCATGTCAGTCTCCTTCGACCTGCTTTTGTTGGATTCCCATCGCAACACCAAGATCAACCACCACCTCTAGAGCCCGCAGTCTATGGACCAGATACCTACGAAGTGGAAAGCATCCTTGATTCTAGAGTCCGCCGAAACAAAGTACAATATCTGGTACGCTGGACTGGAGATGACACTACCTGGGAACCTCCCGACCATTTATACGGATGCAAGGACCTAGTAAAGGAATTTCACCAAAGCTACCCCAACGCTCCACGTTCGCAGGAGCTCACAGCCTGAAAAAGGGAAGGGTAATGTAAGGTTCCGGCATCACAAATGACTCGTTGCCTTGACAACCTCGGTTATTGAACGGTTGCTTTTGTTTACCTGTGAACTATCAGTGTACATAAATACGGCGTCCGCGGCGTTTGGAAGATTCACGTTTTGTCTTTTGTCCTTTACATACCTTTAGATCCCATTAGACCTTAGTCTTTACCCTTTAGTCTCTCTAGTCAGCTTCGCCCTTGGTCGCCTTAATCACCTTCGCCCTTAGTTGTACTTAGCCGCTTTACTTAAACCTTCGCCCTTAGTTACCTTGGCCCTAAATCAATCACGATACCTTTGCCTTAGCAACTTGATTCCAAAAGTCACGTGCACACTTCAACACTTGACAGCCATCTTGGTGCTCCCTGGACAGACATATTATCATTAAATGTTGTGAATTCTTCTGCAAAAGATGTAATTGGAAGATAACTTGGGATACTATGAACTACCATAGAGGGCCAACATTCTACTTGCTAGATCTTGCTGATAGGCCGATAATAGAAGATCTATTCCCACTCGGGTTTATTTAACAGAATCTCTTCTGGTGTAGATTTGAAGCATGTAAGAACAATATTATTTTTAGGTGAGGTATGTATTCTTGAAATGGCAGCTTTGCCCATTGCCTTGTTAATTTTGTCCCTTATCAAGTTAGGCTGGTGCACTGGCACTGAACGACCTTTAATTATAACTAAGGTGGTGACCTTGCTATCTTGGGATGGTTTTTTTATTTGAGAAGTTGTCCTGATGGGAGGAACTACATTTTTGTTATCCATTGGTTGGGCTGGGGCCTTACCTAGGGCCTTTGCATATGTCATGGAGCTATTTGCATTTTCCCCTGACAGAGCTGGGTCAGGAGAGGTAAGAGGGGTGGAAGGTATAGGGATATAAATGGGTATGGATCCACCCCATTCATTCCAAGTTGAAGCATCAGCATCAGCAGGCACAATTGGTGTATATTTATAGGTAAGGTGTGGTTTTTCCTGTCATTAGTTAGCTTGTAAGCTTCTATGATTTTGTCCCTAGCTGTCAGAAGTGCTTTCTTAGCTGTCAGAAGTGCTTTCTTAGCTGTCAGAAGTGCTTTCTTAGCTGTCAGAAGTGCTTTCTTAGCTGTTGTGGATTCTGATGTAATGGTTTGGTCTTTATTATTGTGATGATGTATAAAGCATATACAGTTACACTTCTTTTGTGTATGCTCTTGTACTGCTGTGATTTTGATATTTTTGGAGGGTTGGATTGTGGTTGTAGATGTAGATGTATTTGCCCTTTTCCTTGGTATTATTTTGTATGGTTTGGGACTTTTGTGTAAGGTGAATATAAGTGTAAGAGAAGAGGATGTGATTGGATCACTGCTTATAGGATTGCTGGATGAATTATGTTTATAAGCATGTGTGGATGAATTATGTTTATAAGCATGTGTGGATGAATTTTTGGAGTAAGGGTGTCTGGGTAAAAACCCAGTCTCATTTGTTTGTGCCCAGATGGAAGTGTTCAATATAGGTAAGGTTGCCGGATCAATTTCTGGTGAGGAAGGTAGATTTCTCTATCACTCATTTCAGCATCTGTGAAGGAACCAAGTTGGTTGTAACGGAATTCGATGTATTGAACTATCTGAGGAAGAAAGGAAATATCTCTGATACTAAAGGTTACTTATACTCCTTTCTAACTTCGCCCCTTCCCATGTTATCATGCAGTGCTTTAACTATGCCTCGTCTCATTCCGACTCAGACATCATTTCCTGTCATTTGAGAAGTTATGCCATTCCCTAACAAACGTCATCTCCCCTTACGTCATTCGCTAAAAATATATAAATGTCACCGACATTAATCTCGCTTAGGTACTCGCCTAAGCCACCACACGGTTAAACCGTAACAGCATCACAAGATTGTGATAGTACTGGTACTGGTGATGGTGATGGTGATGGTGATGGTGATGGTGATGGTGATGGTGATGGTGATGGTGATGGTGATGAAGGTGGGGTAGTGGTAGTGGTGGCATATTGGAGATGTGTTAACTGTTCGATATCACGTTGTTCGAGTTAAACTCCACACCTTGACACCCTACCTCTTTTAAGAGGAATAGGGTCTATTACCTCGGACTTATATTCCTAGAAAATAATACGGCTGATACATGGAATGATGGAAGTTAGAACGTGGGAATCTGTGATGTTGAAAAATGTCCCTTCACACAGCGCTGCGAGAATAATTCATGGATAAGATTGAGAAAACTGTAGACTCCTTGCACAACTATATCATTCAACCAAGTAATCAGAAGACGCATAAGAACCGTTGTTGTCATTATATTTTTCCAGGTTCAGAGGCCAGATGATTTTTTGTTCTTCCGAGGCCTTCCTTCCCGTAATAATCCATAGGATAGACTCCATTGTTGGCCTTTTCCCAATCTTCTCTCTCTCCCAGTGCTATCAGTGATTCATATGGTGTCAAAAGTGGTCTTGGAAATGCAAACCCCCAATCAATACTTAGCCTTGGACACGCTACTTGCACCCAGCACTCCACATCATCCATCATAGCTAACTTCCCGGGAAAAATCTCACTCAGAAGGAGATTAATATAGGGTATTCTAAGGGTATCTAGGCGCTTTTCAATCAAAGCCATTGTATTTGGGTTTCCTTGGCGACCGAGGGAACCTAAGATCAATCCCCATTTTTTGGCCTCTTTTGCTTTGGCTATAGCCTCACGCCGCATGCTGTGCATCTCTTTGTGGTTGTAAGACTCAAGGGTCAGTTTTCGAGAGTAAGGATCGTACTTGTAGGCCGGAAGACGGGGATTGTGGATCATGGCGCTCTCAAGGTGAAATCTACCATCCCCAAGATAGAGGATTAAGTCTACATTATCAATAGACTTAATTTGGGGTGATGTGCAACCAAGTATTTCGCCTCTGCTCAGTGGGGAAATTTGGGGGACGTGTATTCGATAACCTGCTTTTTCGAGCGAGTCGCGAATCCCATGAATTGTTGAATTGAATTGAATGGTGCCTACCATTGCTATAGTCTTGCCTGGGGTAAAATTCATTTCCAAAGTTGCAATTAGGTGGGTGACGTCGATACTGATGTCTACAAATACGTAGAGTGTTCTAATCTTGGTAACATCCACGGGTATTAGACACGAGTGGGCGTAGTGTACCAAGAGATCACACCCTAATGACCTTGCGGTGTAGTCATCGATACAACAGGCACCATATGTCACGTCTCCCATAATCAGGGTATCAATTCCAGGACAGAACTGAGTGAGAATATCAGAGATCGACGTCGCAAACAATAATAATCCCTCAGGCATCTGTAGAGCGACTTTTTTAATTGCATTGCTTCGTATACAATGAATAGTCTTGTGTATTTCGAAGGAGTAATTTGATGGAAGTAGGGCAATTGCCGCATTAATATCTAGATCATTGAGGATCTCAAGGGGAACTTGATTCAAAGTTCGGGGAGCCTTTTGGGACCTGATGGCTTGATTTATTAGTGTATGACCAAATTTGAGGAATCAGATCTTTTTTACTTATCGCATTACTTTTCCCCTTAATCACATTTGCTTCGATGTCTGGTGCTTTTTCTATTTGTCGTCGACCTGTAAAGCGTTTCCTTGGTTGTTTGGTAACCACTTCTCTCCTAGACTCTCCATTTTCATCGACTAAATTACTTGGATCTAATTGGATTTGATCTTCATCCATCTCGTCGAACGACTTGTAGTGGATGTTAAATTCTGTCAATGTTTATTCTTATCATAAAATTGCCCCTCTCTGGTAATATCATACCCCACTACAGGGACGCGTTTAAAAGGATTTACCAGTACCGCCGCGTGAAACAGAAGACCTTATAATTAATTACACGCAATTATTCTTGAAAGGCTAGCTAGACTTTCAGGATAATAGCATCGTGAAAATTTATTTCCTGACAAATCTAGGATACATACATATATATATGACCTCATATTGGAGAATCGAAAACTTGGTACATATAACTACATGTAATTATGTTCTTCGTGAAAGGAAATTGGTGCTTTTGAATGCTGATTAGCGATCCTAACTTCCGCCGTATTAATAGAATCGACGTCTTTTATTATAAGCACGCAACGTGTAACTTTGATAATATCATCACTTTAATCCTCCAGCGATTAACAAGCTCTGGCCCGTTATAAATCCTGTTGTTGCGAACATTGTTACAACGTTGGCAACTTCTTGTGGACTGCCCAACCTTCCTAGAGGGATTGTTTTGACCCCCCCAGGAATCACGTTAGGGTCACTCAGCATTCCCGTATCTCCAATAAGAGCAGGAGCTACATCATTTACCGATATGTTGAAAGCCGCAAGTTTGGAGGCTAGGTTGCGCATCATGCCATTGAGGCCACCTTTCGATGCAGCGTAATCTATGAGTTTGTAAGTGAGTTTCGTAAGGGCAAAAGATTCGAGAAATGTCACGAACGGCAGCCATTAATTCCACCCCCTTGAGCGGCAATTGAAGATACAAATATTATTCGTCCCCATTGTTGCGCCTTCATACCTCCCACTACCCCCTTCACTAAGACAAATGATGCCTTCAGATTTACGTTAAGAGTATGTTCGAATTCTTCAAGTGGGATATCCCTACTCAATTCAGACTGTGGTACCTATTTTCTTAAAAGGTTAATCTCACCAAACATCAACGATTCGTTTTCCATATCCCGCATTCGAAACTAGTATGTCAATAGGAAGCTGATGCTGTTTTTGAATTTCTTCAAACATTTTTGATATTTGTTCTGGAAAACCCACGTCTACCTGGTGAATTGAGATTCGAAGCCGGGCTGTTTCTGAACTTAGCCCTCTGATGTCAGAAACAACCTGTTCGATGCCTTCTCTATTTTTGGAAAAAGTAAGGGCGAGATGTACGCCACGGCGTGCCAGGTCTCGAGCACATGCAGCACCAATTCTAGAGAAGGTTATTGAATAATGCTGCAAGAAAAGGCGGATTTATTATACCCGCTAGAGGCACCAGTCACCAGTGCTAGGCGGCCAATAACTTCGTTTTCTGCCATGATAATTATAGAGTTGGAGATTGATTGGTGATACCTGAAAGGACGAAAATCTTAGCTTGTTGACGTAGAAATAATGCAGGTAGAAAACATGGTGAAGAACTGTGCTAAACGGTGTCATTACTGCAGGACTGTCCCACTTCAATCTTAGTAATCCCCTCCCTTACCACCTGTGTTAAGTTTCCCTGCCATCTGTGATTTTATAAAGTTTACGAAATTTTAACTTCTACAGCAATAGAAAATGTGCTGTCTAAATTACAGAAGTTGAAGGTAGTTGTACTCTTAGATCGGGATTCATGAGCTTGACATGACGTACATGTACTGTGCCGCTACGGTAAGTTATTACAGGTAGGTCTGTGCATGGTATATCTCGCTTCAGGGGTTAAAAGTGGGAGTCTATACTATTCCTCCAGGGTAGGTTTTGTCCAGTGGAGAAAACTCTCGCTTCAGGGGTCTGTCCCTACTAGCTTTGATAATAGCTGGAGCTCAAAGTGTTTGCCTGAACTACCAGGCCTTTAAATTGAA
>JAKRRZ010001689.1:0-10017 GCA_022627015.2 Podosphaera aphanis
ATCGAGGGATCACTGTAATTGCTGGGAAGATCAGAGTTGACACCTGAAATTTCAGCTAGCAGGCAGTCATGTGGCCCGCGAAGCTGCCATGACGGACCACTTCGCAGTCAGGTGACCCCCGAGGCTGACAGGTGCAAATTATGGTTGAAAGGCGAAACGCGTATTATCCCATGAGGCGCGCGCTTCTGCTTTTTTGAGAGCAGTTGTCACGGCAATAACAAATGTGCAGCACCTTTAATCGCGGCACGCTAATGCCGTTGACTAATTGTCGAGCAGCACGACGACGAAACCTGTGAATTTCTTCCTGAGCATTGAGTTGCTTTATGAGTAAACGATTTTCGTAGAACCTTGACGATACATGGTTCGCAGATAACCCCTCTCATGATAAGAAAGCGGAGAGAAAATCTCAAAACCAAACAAAAACATCTTCAATTCATCACTTCAACACGGGTTGGATTCCCTTTCCTCCTTTGAAGTGGATTCTTCGACACTCTGTTCAATCGGATTCACTTAGATAAAAGTCATTGATCTGGCAATTCTCTAAACTTTCTACTCAAGAAGAAAAAGCATATTGGCAGATATAACAAAATAATATCGATCAACAAGAAGCCGAACTTGCAGAATAATACGCCATACTACTAATTTTTTGTCCTAATAATTAAGGTAAGAATTTATTTAAATTCTAGCATCCGGTAATAGATAGACCGGTAAGATTAAAGATCACCACCTGCGCAAACAAGATACAGATAAAGGGTGTCCTTGACATTCTCACTGGTTTAATAATTTTACAGCCCGGAGCTTCTTTCTAACGAGCTTGGCTCTCAATACTAGAATTAATACAGTGGCTCTCTGAGCTCTTCTAACCAGTGGTAAGTGTGTAATGATTACATTAGTCTTAATCTACAATACCACACAATTAACTACTTCGATGCAAGCTGACATCTAAATAAGACTAAATAAGTTTGAACTTATTGAATCACAATCAGTTCATAACGACTTTCAATCCAAAACATAAACTCCGCTTATTGAAGAGCCATCAATAAGAATAAAATCCTTGCAACTACAGCAATTCTTTCTCACCCCATAGCTAGCTATAGATATTGCGCCAGCATCGTATCATATCCCTCTTCCTATCACCAAGAATAATTTGAATTTACGGTAAAATTACTCGTATGTATGTATGGTCCAGCGGACAGTGGATTTCTCGATAAACTAGATTTCATATCTGGACAGATAAAAAAGGTCTTATCAGAGATTTGAAATTCCTTTTCGTAAGAGCGTTTGGGATCTTTGACTGACTAATTAGCACTGACTGTTATATCATTCTTATGAGAAACAATGAGGCCGACTAACGTTTTTTGAGCACTATCAGAAACCAAGTCTTCTCTTCAGTACAATTCAAACATACAAAACTCGCTTCCCTACAACTGCTGCTACGATCTTAAATTTCTGGATGTCTAGTCGAAAAATGTATAATCTGAGGAAAAGAAATAAAAAGATAGTGAATAAATCACAAACTTCTAAATCTTTCAGCACCCCTCGTATTATCCGCACCATCTCTGAAGATGGATACCCTCTCACCGATCCACGCTCATCTATTTGGAAAGACACGACTGCGAACTTTGCTGTTGTGTTACCATGTCAGAAATCAAGGAGCAATATCGAGCCCAAGCTGCAACGACCAAAGTTAAAAAAGGAATCTTCTCTGGATAATTGCGATGTTATGATTCCAGAAACTGAAAGTTCAAAAAACACTGTGATAGAAAAGGGTAAAGATTCATATATTTCACCAATAAAAAGTATGTATTGCCTCATTTTTACTCATTTTTTCATTATTTATTTGAAAAGAAAGTGTTCAATATTTGAGACATGAGCTGTATAAAAAGGAACCTGATTTGCCTCGGAGTCTCATTTTAAGGACTTTTTCTCCCTCTGTTTCTCTCTACTTCACTGCAATGTACAGCTCTCATTTTTTGTCTCCACATTACAATTTCTAAAATTGGTGTCAATCCCAGGAGAAGAAGATTAGAAATTAAAACACAAAAATTTTACTTGCAAAAGTGGCCAACAAAGTAAGGTGATCTTCATCATGGAGTCTAAGGAGATGCAATCTATGACAGTAACTATCTTTCACTCGCTGGCGACCTACACCATTTCAAAGGATTAGATCTTCAATTGCACCTATATTGCTAGAAATCGAAAACTAAAAGCTTCTCTAAGCAGATTTGTATTTCTTTCACTAGCTTTTCACACAAAAGTATAAGTGCTACTAGATAAGGTAGAGTTCAACTCAAGCCTTCCATAGAATGGATTTCAATTTGATTTATTCTGACTAACTTTTTCCCTTGACCACGAATTTAAAGAAATCAAAACGAACGATAAGTTTCCCGAACTAAATGGATCATTTTTTAATTTTCTAGATATCTAATGCTTCCTTATCTTTTTATTTGGCTCCTTTATTCTTTCATACTTTTCGAGCAGAATGAGAAAAATGCTAATGCAATATCAATAGACACATCTCAAATTTCGCTTGATACTACTCTGCCTAGAAGAGATCGTTTTCCTCGACTTTCCTCTAGTAGAGCATCGGATAACTGTATTTTTGAGTTGCCAAAAACAGATATTGAGACGCATACTGCTTCCAATTATTCGGAGTCCGACATCGACGACGATAATAGGAGTCAATTTGTCGAACATGATAATCTTCGAGACGAAGATTACGTTGAAATAGCAGACGATGATTCTCTTAAAACGCTGACTGACTCCGTTGAATCAGAAATCGAGGATGAACTCTCAAGTTCTTCGAAGCTAGAAGGGCAGACACCCGATAAAGCTGATATAAGCCCTACAGATCATGGTCCTGAAACTTCAGATCCTACCGAAGTTAATAGTTACCGCAGTAGATCAAGTTCTACAGAGAGTAACTGCAAAAAAAGAAAAAAGACTCCAAGTAAGCTTCTATAATTATGGAGTAACTTTTAACTCTCGCCAAGCTAACTTGGCAAAGGTACTCGCAAAACGAAACCTAGCTCGTCCAAGAAATATTTTGATTCCTGGAGCGGTTATAAGCTGGGCTTTGATGCTTCTAAAGCACCACTAACTACTATTGATGAGATCTTTGAGCATCTAACAGGTCAATTTGTTAGCCACCCTTTATTCACCCAGTTAATAAAACATCTGAATGGACGCCCCCTTCGAATTGCTACCATGTGCTCAGGCACAGAATGCCCTATAATTGCTATTGACTTCATTCGTGATAGTAAGTTCTTTTGGACTTTTTGAGAAGATAATCAGCTGATTTATAGTTCTGGCCAAGTCTGGACATATTTTGAATTTCGACCATGTGTTCAGCGCCGAAATCGAGCCTTTCAAGCAAGCATACATTAGTCGAAACTATCCTGACTTACTTGTCTTTCGGGACATTTGCGAGCTCGCTCGATCATACACTGCCGATAAAATGGCGTAAATACTGATTTTCAGGCTTCTTAGTTTAGCTTGCTAACTAAAATTCAGGACAACTGCTCTTGGTGCATTAGCGTCTGTACCTGAAAATATAGATCTCCTTATCACGGGATTTTGCTGTGTTGATTTTTCAAACTTGAATAATAATCCGAAGACTCTTCTTGAGCGTGGTGAATCAGGAGACACATTTTGCGCGGCCGTTGCATTTATCATGAAAGGAAAGCCAAAGATTGTTATTTTTGAGAATGTTTCCGGTGCTCCTTGGTCCGATGAGAAATTGAGAAAAGACCAAAAAGTTAAAATTAGAAATCAATATCAAAAGAGCAAAAGTCAGCTCTTAACCGATTCAGAGCTCGACGATCTTTATGAAACCCTTGTACGAGAAGAGAGAATCAGTGAAGGCATTGATGCCACAATGGAGAAAGCGGGATATTCATGTCAGTTGATCAAAATAGACACTAAAGATTACTACCTTCCACAAACTCGCCAAAGAGGCTACATGATATGCGTTCATAATGATATCTTTCGATCAACAATCTCAACTAATGACCAAAATATCATCGATAAGGCCAAAAACTATCTAGAAAAGGTGGCAAATTGTATTTTATCATTCAAACATCCAGCAACTGTATCATGCGAGACAATGCTGCTTGCCGTTGCTGATGAGACAGCTGTTCCTATTGAACGCCTGGAAGAAATTGACGAGGAAAAAGACAAGAATGTAGCTTGGGTACGAAGCGCGGAGGAGCATACACGCTATCGATCAGACTTAGGCTTGGGCTCATGTAGAAAACTGACTTTTTGGTCAGAAACTGGATGGAAAATGCTCCCCGACTTTTACACTCATATGAAAGCTTTTACGGAGCGAGTCCTAGACTGTCTAGAAATTGCACATTTACGAAATATTCAGCGAGGGTTTGATGATCGCTACTACTCGTAAGTCTGACTCATAAATGCGTACCTCCCAAACTAAACTTAGTAGTCGTTTGCTTGAGCTCTCCCAGAATTGTTTCCGGGCGACCGATATAACGAAAACGGGCATTATGCCATGCTTGACACCAAGCGGAATCCCCTTCTGGAGTTCTGGGGGTCGTCGTTTCACTGGCAGGGAAACATTGACTCTTCAAGGCATTCCTGTTCATCGGATTGACCTTTCATTCCTCACCGAAAGCCATCTACGCGATCTTACAGGTAATGCCATGAGCTCAACTGCGGTTGGAGTGTGCATCATTTCTTCTCTGCTGATATTTTCAAAATATCTTGAACCTGGAGATGGCAGTTGCCATGTTAGGATCAAAGATAGCTTTTCTAATTTTAGCCATGAAGATGATTTACATCAATTCGAAATGGATCCTGAGGCAGTTGGATCTACTATTTCCACTTCTAAACTATTAGAATATGCTAGGATGAGCGTTAAGCTTTGCTGGTGTGAGAAGAAAGACGAAATTTTAAACAGAAAGTTCAAGATATGTTCAGTTTGTTGCCATACAATTTGTCAACTACATGCGGGAAACCCAAAACATGAATATAAAATTTTGAGCCTTAATCGGGTATCTCCATTTACGTTTGAGAGGCTACTGCGACGAGCTCTGCCCAAAAAGATTAATTTGCATTCTCTAGCAAATGAGCTAAAATCAGCAAATTTTCTCCCAAAGAAAATACCCGGATTTGAAACCAACGAACTAGAAAACTCCTACATTAAAACTTTACAGTCTGAGATGTGGCTCATAACAATCAAGCGATCTGATATCTGGGAGGTTATATACGAGTCCTTGTTAGCCAAATATATTCTCCATATTTCTGCAACCAAAATCGAATGGCTGCTTTACGCCAAACCATCTCGAAAATTAGCCGTCGAGCATCCAGTTCGGCAACATTTTGAGAAATTTCCTATAGCTCGAATGAACCCTGAACCCGGGGATGTCAAAATTGGATTATGGGAGTTTTGGGTCCCTGAAAAACACTCAGTTTCTGCTAAAATCGAATGGATTGGTAAACTCTCTCCTTCCTTCAAAAATGATCGTGGATTAATCGATGATGAAGATGTTAAGATCTTTAGTACTTGGCGAATTCAAGCTGAGAAGGAAAACAAATTTCCAGATATTAGTGGTGATTACCATCTCCGAAGTCAGTGTGGCCGTGCTATGAATTCTCTTCATGTTCGCGAGGAAACCAAGACACAGCCGCGCCTCTTTTTATTCTTAGATCATGAGAAAAAAACTGGAGATTTCAAAAAGCATTGTTACATCTTTTCTCAAGATGCACGAGATCTTGAATATGGAGTCTCTAGGACTATTATCGCGCGGCTTCCAGCTTCAATTGGTGAGCCTGAAGTGAAAAGAATTTCAACAGAGACTTCTCCCAAATATATGACTTATCGTATGCATCCACTTCAAAAATCGAACAATTTTGAAGACTCAGAACTTACAAATGAACCACCTATACTATCTGCTGATAAAATCAAAGTAACGATTGATGGCTTTTGGAGAAAGATTTCTAAACAGAAGCTTTCACACAGCGACGAAAACTCCAACAAAATGATTAAAATTAATTATGGATGCTTGAAAAATCCGAAAGTGTTTGAGCCACTAAATACTGATTCGTGCCAAAGACCAAGAGTTGTATTCACTTGCAAAACAATAGTCCCCGCTCATATCGCCAATTTATTTTCTCGAGGCGTTTGGAACTCAGTAAGTACCAAAAATGCAAGAGATGTATACTACAATCTCTCCGGATTTCTTCTAGATGGTCTTATTATACTTGATTACGTTGAAGAAAAGGAAGTTTGGCATCAAGTTCAAATAAGCGATAGAAATCGATGTGCTAGATGTGCACCTGAACCTCCCCCCATTTTGTGGCATTTGAATGCAAAGCAAATGCCAAAGCCATTCGAGCATCTTGCCCATGCCAGTGAATACGAAAAGAATTTAAAAAGTCGTCCTGCTACTATGTCTCAGGTATTTCTTATTGATGATAAGAATATGTTGATATTTAAGGTTGGAATTAACTTTCAGAGCTTAATCCACAGAGCTACTTCAGCATTTAGATTTGGAGAAATTACAGCTTCATGGCGTCTTATCACTGATAATTTTTCAATGACTCGACCTCCGATGCCAAAGTTCAAGATAAAAACCACACTAAACTTAACACCAATACGCCAATGGGAAAACAAAAAGTTTCCGCTACGTCTTGAACAACGAAGAAGCGTTGCATGGCAAGTTATGAACGAGAATACCACTGAAGCGTTTCTCGAAGAAGAAATAGTAGAAGATGGTATAAGTCAACTTGGGTATCAGGTTTTGTTAAAAGCTTCGCGGCAGAAGCTTGTTCTGGGAGGTCTGCTTGCCCATGAAGTCGGTTTTGGAAAAACCGTCATTATCTTAGCTTTGATCGATCATCAAACTAAGATAGACCGTGAATGGGGAGAACGTCCCTCTACCAAAAGAATTTATTCCAAAGCAACAGTTATCTTTGTTCCATTAAGCCTTACGACTCAATGGCTTAATGAAGTTAAGAAATTCTTACCTGCAATCACCAATGTGATAACAATCCGAAGTATGAAAGATCTTCGCAAATATACTATTGATCAGATTAGAAACGCAGATATTATTATCGTGAATTGCAACATTCTCCAAAACGATGGCTACCTTTTTGACTTGTCTCAATTTTCTGGAATGCTTTCTCCCGACTGGATGAGTTCCTCTAGAGCAAAAAAAAGTTGGCATGATACAGCAATGAAAAGTATTTCAGAGAGTCTCGGTTATCTTATAAAAAATACTCCAGACCTTGCACCATATTTAAACCAGAAACTTTATTACAGTAACTTAGAAGCACAAAAAACCGAACGTCCATACCCTTCCAAACGTTATACTGGTCGTCAGTATATAGAAAGGAAGAAAACCAAAAAATATGAGGAAGAAAACCTAACCAAACTATCAGCATATACCCATTCTGGAAGCAGAAAGCACAATGTGACAAGTAAAAAAGAAGTTCTATTGGAAAATAATTATCCGACAAAAGTTGAAGAGTGGACTTCGATGACGCATGTCGTTTTCGAAATGTTCTCTTTTGCTCGGGTCGTAGTTGACGAATATCATTATCTTACGCCTGGGCAGACAATAAGTATATCAGCTATCGAGGGACGTTGCCGATGGCTTCTTTCAGCAACGCCTTTATTAGATACTTTTGAACAGTTCAAACAAATTGGAGAGTTGCTTGGAGTCTACCTTGGAAGAGAAGATTATTCGACTATGGCCCCAGAAATATTTAAATCGAGGGTGTCGGATATGACTGGTCAGTTTAAATTTCTGATCACAAACTGATACTCACTAACTTTGGAAATAGTCAGTGAGAGATTTCTTGCCTTCGACAAGCCCTCTTCACCCGCTTGGCTGAGAGCTCGATATAAACAGATGCAACAATTTCTGGACGCCTTCGTACGGAAAGTATGTTTACCCCGCAGTACTATTATCACAGAAATACTAATTTGATAAAGGATATCGCCATTATTTCGGCCTTTGATATAGAAGAAAAGGTCCATTTAGTACATCAACCAGTTGCAGAGAGGGCATTTTACCTTGAGCTGGAGCAGCTTCTCGCAGATAACCAGTTTCAAATACAAAGAACACGAGGTAATAATTCTGATGGCGAATATCAAACTCAGCTTGCCCTCAGAAACTATAAATTTGCGGAGCAAGCCCTTCTAAATGCAGCATCGTTTTATAACGTCCAGGCTTACAGTATTTACAAAAAAAGTGCCAGAAACTCAGCTGATACAATTGAAATTCCATTAAGAAATCGAAAATTAGACCTCAAAGCGATGAAAGAAAATATTTCTAGAGATTTGCGGCGAGCTGAATGGCTCCAGGGAAATTTTACGGAATGCAGCAATATCTCAAATTACAAATCATTCAAGATCTCGGTCAAAAATATTGGCATTAAAGATGGCCAAACCTCGAGAATATTACAAGATCTTCTTTATCAGGCTGAAAAGAACGTTGAAAGTTACGATTGGAGGCAAGATTTTCTGGAGATTGGAGAATCAGCTTCTACTCAGGCAAACGCCTCAAATTTAATGTTACCTTATCCAACTGGTTTTATTCAAGATCAAGGTAAGAGGGTATCAGCTCCAATAAGATACCTTCGGACCATTACATCTTCGCTAGATAACGCAATTAAGAGACTCACCAAGTTAGTTCGAGCTTTAAGATACACAGAAAATGTGAAAGCCTGTTATGATTTGAGTCTTTCTCGTGGAAAAGTCCCCTGCCAAAAATGTTCACTACCTCTTGTTCGTCCAAATGATGCACTGGTTCTGGGTAGCTGTGGCCATCTTATCTGTGGGACTTGTGTTTCTAATATTGCTGGATATTGCCCCGTAGAAATGTGTGGAGCAGCGTTTCAAGTACATCAGCT
Source organism: Podosphaera aphanis (assembly GCA_022627015.2). Lineage (NCBI taxonomy): Eukaryota > Fungi > Ascomycota > Leotiomycetes > Helotiales > Erysiphaceae > Podosphaera > Podosphaera aphanis. The sequence continues at coordinate 8,878 of JAKRRZ010001689.1, forward strand.
ATTCTCAGGAAACGAGTTTGTCGTGCCGCATCAAAGTCGAGAAATGGAAGAGTTTGGTACAAAGACCGCCGATTTGATGCGGTACCTGAAGAATGTTCCAGAAGACGAGAAAGTGCTGCTCTTTGTACAAGAAGAGAGTGCGATTGAAAAGCTCTTGGTTGCTCTTCGAAAGGCCGAGCTTTCTCATGTTTTTTTAGGTGGGCGCAATACTGCATCAATCATTGAAAACTTTCAAAAAGGGCGGCCAATGAGTGACACATCTGATGGGCCCAAAATAGAACGATCTATCCTCATTTTGAATATCGGTGATTCTTCTGCAGCTGGCAGGTAGGTAGCCCACAACAGCGCGTTTTCTTTGCTAACATTCAAAGTAACCTGACCATCGCAAATCATGTGATTTTTTTCGCTCCTTACTTTACAACTGGCACTAGTGCACTCCAGAAGTTTAACCACGCGATGGAGCAAGGGGTTGGTCGTGCTGTTCGGTATGGCCAAAAGAAAAAAGTTTTTATCACTCACTTCCTTACCAGTCGTACTCATGACGTTGACTTATTCGAGCACCGCAAAAGCTGCTACATTTCCACTTCAGGATCAAGTAATCCCAACCAAGCTATCATCGTCGCGAAAAAAGTCTTGCCCGATGACTTGGATAATGACAAACACGAAAAAACGGAGCACTCAAGTTTAACATGGTATTTACACGAGCATCTGTGAACCCAAACGGTCCCTTACCTTTGGCTTTTCTATATAATCCAGGAATTAAGCGCGTTGGAATGCTGTAACAGATACACCTCTCATGTCTATGATTTTTTACTTGGATTGGATACTAAGCTTCTTTGAAATATGGCGTTCTTTTCTGGTAAATGGTGAGAAATAATTACTGGGGCTGAGCGGAAATTCATGTTCCAGATGAAGAAAATCTCCGGACTGGAGATTTCTGTAATAATACCGCGATTTGTAATCTTAATTTTATATTTAATACTTAGACTAGTTGAAGGCAACGACCCTGCATCGCGCGACCTTAAATACTCGATGGTATTTACGTCATTTTTAAAAAAACAGAACTTCTATGGTGTGAAATTATCAATGCATGTTTTCAACGTCATGTGACCCACAGAGAAGGTCAACAATTTAATTTTC
>JAKRRZ010001690.1:0-10014 GCA_022627015.2 Podosphaera aphanis
TGTTTTCCTTTGTTAGCGCGCTTCGGCTCGAGTATATACACTTCTCGCCTCTCGCGCTCTTTTACTTTTCCTCGTACTACAACTTTGTACATAGTTGACCAATGCAACGATTTGCTAGTCTTCACACCCTCTCTCCTTCTCGCTCACGCCGAAGTGCCGAAAGACAAAATTAGCGAGCTGAAGGTAAGATATTTGTCGGTTTTCAGGAGAAGAACAAACAAAAGATTCTATCTCATCAACTTGAGATTTGCTCAGAACAGGGGACCGACCTGTCGAATTTTTCGGAGAAAGATCAGCATTTTCTAAGGTGTAGCAAACTTGTCTGAAGCTGATCGCGAGATTTTGTGAAATTTTTCTTCTGGAGTAGCCCTTATTCGCTAAAGTTCTCACCTGCAAATAATTAGTTATGGTGATTGATAACTTCTTTGGTGTCGAGATACTTGGACTCGCTGATCTCGTGATAAGTGTTGTGGATATTGACGGCGTGATGGTCTTGAAGGCGTCTGCGGTGAATTCATTGTTACTAAATTTATATTACTTCAGAGTGTCTTCTTTCTGGGATATGTAAACCAAAATTAAATTCTACCAAAGAAATATTTAGTTCAAGCAAAGAATGATAGTAGTGTAAGTTATGAGTGCGACAGCGCTAATGTGTATGATGTCGAATGGTGAGGATGAATGAGGTCGAGTAAGACAGGAAAAGTTTTTGTTCATAACCTTCAGGCGATGCATAGTTTTTACAACAGTTATGTAAATCCAGAAATCTGAGGCTCGAGTATAAGAGTTTGAAGATCGCAGGGGATAGTTGAAAGTACCCTATATTTTTTCCACTTTTAATCCCTGGGGCAAAAAACCCTGGTCTAACCCACTCCACATTCATTATGGTTCCTATACTGTTGGATTTAATCATAATTGGAAGTCCCATAAAAATAACATCAGTCATCTACCCGTGCGTTCACACACCCTTCGCTACATGTTGTCGCTTAGGGGATTTTTTTTTTTTAAATCATTCTTGTGTATGCAGCCTTTAGGCTATGACACGAATGACCCTGGTGCGGTACATGGAGCGATGTTTCAACATGACATAGGGGGCACTCACACCGAACATCATTTGAAGACATAACTCGAAGTCAGGTGCCTTACAGTCCTTTCTACCCTCAACCGTATATGTCTGCCGTAGGAACGCATTTCAGCCACCCACGGCTGTCCTGTGTGCCTTCAACATCGTCACATACATGACCAGGCGAGAGATGTGGTGTGAGGGTCTTGCTGGATTCGAACCAGCTTTCTCCTGTCTCAAGTGGGGCATGTGCCTCGGCTACCCAGACTCTACTTGGGAGAATGGCCCGGACGGTGTACCACACCACCATCCGACCCCGCTTAGGGTATGCGGTAGCAAAAATCACTGGAAGATCCATTGCAAACTTTACAAATTATTTAATAACATTCCGTACACCACACCTATGAACCCCATTTTTCGTGATCAGTATCTTTACCCTTCCCTAAAATGCCCCCAATTAGAGTGAAACATTTCTCTATCATCTCAGACGAGATTTCCCGTCACGAGATGGCGATTAGCTGGATCTTAGATCCAGAGGAAATTGACCCTCACACTGGAAAATTCCCTACAGCTACAGAGGCCTACCATATGTGTCTTCCGAATGAAGCTGTGTTTCGAAATTTGCCTCACACGAGGGCTCCAAAGCAACGGAATCGGACCATGCGTGAGTGTGGGACGCTGACGAAGAGATTCGTAAGCTACAAAAATATGCACATATTTCTGAATACATTCAATGCAAAAAATGCTTTGGTGCGTATTGGTATCGACAACTGAAAAGCCAAAAGAGAATATTTTAAAGATCAAGGTGGTACTGCCTCAAACCCATCGATTATTTCTAGTTTAAGGTAACAAGATAAGGATGAGAGTTCTGGAGCGGCATCATGTTTAACTAAAATACTGTAAAGGAACGCTTTCCTTCCACGATCCTCGAGTGAATAGCACACATTGTGTGTAGAGTCTAAAAACAAAATAGAATTGTATTTTAAAATGACTTCGATTTGCCAGCTGGAACAAAAGGCGAAGTAGAAAACGTTATATTCGTCAACTTTGTCCTCTGGCACGTCATCAAGAATCGCAATCCCACCCGCTTCAGTAACTAGCCTAGTGTATTCAAGCAAGTTCTGCCAGCAGTTGGGGTGCAGTTGCCTAGTATTTGTCATTTGTTTTCTTCGATAATTGTAAAAGTCCTGATAGTTTATTCTCAGAATTTCAGGTACTTCTACTCGTGTGTCAGATTCAAGCTTCTCACTACCCAGTAATTCTAATTTTTCACGATCATCTCTTGTCATTCGTTTGAATGTCTTCCAATCCATTCCTGTACCAACCACATTTTGGAGCCAGGCCCTCGTCACAGGACTGAGCCTTGACTGAATCCACGTATCCAGAGTGTTCAAGTCATGTCCAGTGTGAATATTATTGAATTTGAAAAATACTTCATCCCCAGAAATTTTTTTCTGGGCCTTGGTTGAAGCCTTGCAACCCAATTTTCTGGTAGATTTGGATGATGATCTTTTTTATTTCTCTTTAGGTTCGAGTTTAATTCTGGGAATACCACTGAATGAACAGCTAAATATTTTGGTCGACTCTACAGTCACAGGTCTTCCACGCTTGGACAGTTGCTCTGCCCTGCTTTCAAAAAGTTTCTCGTCCACTTTCGACGCATTAGTATTTTTATGTGAGTTCCATTCATTGACTTCATTCTGTTCCCTAAACCATGTCATAAAACTTTCCTCGTTAGGAAATTCAAGATCGATAACTGAAGCATCTCTTGGACTGTAGCCATTTTCGATGAGGCGAGTTTGGTTGAAAGGAAGCATTTTTGTTTAGAAATGCTGCATATTAGTCGGATTTAATTTTTGGAGTATCAGCACGAAAGCTCCACTTACATTTAATTCAAATATAGAATCTGATTTGAAATTAGTCTTAGACAGCGTTAGACTCTACGGATAAGTTAGTTAAGAATCGATAAAAAAGCGCGGTTTTGTTACTCTAATGTAGGTTTTTATTTTTGATGGTAATGAGTATGTAGATTCAAAAATGACAATAATTGTTTGTTGTGCAAAATTGTAATGTAACTGTTGACTGATTGATTGTGGCGTGGAAATTCTTCGTCTCATTCAAGCGAATTTAGATTAGTGATTAATTCGTTAGCTAAAGTGACGCCAAGGGTTATCACGAGTTTATAGAGCCACGCACAACGATTTTAGAACGATCAAATGACGTATATACCACCGAGTATTTAAGGTCGCGCTCTGATATGTTCGGCAAGTCTGTGATGAGCGGGTTTAGGCAATGCCTTTGTAAAAATGTCGGCATGGTTATTAGCGGACTTAACGTGAAGAAGTCCAAAATCTCCTTCGTTGAATTTGTCGCCAACATAGTGATAATGCACGTCGATATGTTTTGATCGGCTATGGATCCGGGGGGTTCGTGCCAGCTCATGAGCTCCATTATTACCTGTGTTTAGTACTGTGTCATATTTTTGGCGTAATTGATTAAGTCTAAATTTCGTCCAAGTGATTTGGCGTGCAGCTTGGAACATGGCCATGTATTCGGCTTTTGTAGTCGAAAGTGCTACAGATCTTTGTTGTTTACTGCTCCAAGATATCGCAGCGTCGCCTAGTCGGATGACATATCTTGATGTCGATTTTCGATTAAGAGGATCATCGGCGTATGATGCATCTGCATATACTTCTAGAAGCTCCTTTGATCCAAAAGGGTATAAAAGGTCCCAATCGGTGGTTCCTGCTAAGTATCGAAGCGTTCTTTTAGCGGCTCGCAAATGTGTCTCATTTGGACATGATGCGAATTGGCTAAGAAGTGTGACAGTAAAAGCTGGGTCTAGTCGACTTCCTATGACAAGGTACATTAAAGTTCCGACGATGGAATGATATTCCTTCATGTTTAAGAGACGATCAGTTGTAAGTTTGATCCTAAAAGTTGAAAAGTGTTTCACGTCGCAGTATGTTGACATAAAAATATCACCCTATGAGTTATGGACAAATCAGCGTTCAGATGTTGAACATCTGAACGCTGATTTGTCCATAACTCATAGGGTGATATTTTTGTGTCAACAGATGGCGTAAGATTTCTTACATAACACGCTGTCGCCATGGCTTCTGCCCATAATCTTTTCGGAAGGCCTGGACCCGCCAGCATTGAGCGAGCTTTGGTCACTATCGTTCGATTCATACGTTCAGCTTTCGCATTTTGTTCTGGTGTATCTACAGTTGTTGGCTCGTGTATAACCCCTAAGTTAATAATAACTTTTCTGAGCTCTGGAGCTCCATCTGGTCAAACTTTCACTAATCTTTCCCCAGACTCAAGCTCTATCTCCCGTTTCCAAGCCGGTAAAAAATCTAAAACATCCGATTTGTGGGTCATAAAATGTACCCATGACATTCGAGAGTACTCATCGACAATTACCAACATATATCGCCTCCCGCCGATTGATGGATATTTATAAGGTCCCCAAGTATCCATGAAGATCCTTTCAAGCCGTTTTGACGCAGAATCTACCGGCGGTTTCCGATTCTGATTCCTTACAGATTTTGTAAGATTGCACGTGTTGCAATCAGGGGATTCAGTTTTCTTGATACTTGGCATACCACTTACAGCTTGTGATATTAACCCTAGCTTTTCCGCTCCTGGATGACCTAGACGACAGTGCCACAACAGAATTTCCTCCTGTTCCTTAGAATCGGTCTTCAAAGCTAATTCCTCTGATTGATGTGCCCTCAATATCCAGGTGTTACCAAATCCTGGCCCTTTTGCGACAATTTTTTTGTCCCGCCTGATAGTAATATCATTTGATCCCAAGATGACTGAAAGTCCTGCTGACGTGAGCTTTCATGGAGAAAGGAGATTTGACTGAAATTCGGGGATATGAAGAACTCCTTCAAAAGTCGTATACTGGCCATTGATTTTGCAGTATACTTTCCCTCGAACGATAACAATAAGATTAATGTTAGCCTTTGCTGTTCCGACAGTTGAATTATAACTTTCATACCCAATGAAAATGCTCCTGTCGTGGGTCATGTGACTAGTTGCACCGGAGTCGACACACCAGTCACTGATACCAATATCTGCAGTATTGTAAGCTATCCATGCCATTCCTGCGATCTCCGAGCTGGTGTTTTGTCTTGTTTTGAGCTTGCTCCTTTCATCTCGCTTCTTTTTGCAGTCAAGCTTGATATGCCCAGGTTTTCCGCAGTAGTAACACTTTCGAATTTCTTTTTTTTGTCACTTGATGGATTTCCTTCAGCACGGAGTGCTGTCTCATCTGGCTTATCCTTTTCCTCAAATTCAGCCCGTCTCAGTTTTTCCACAATCTGTGCGAATGTAAAGTCTGCCGCAACGATCCTAATGGTTTTCACTGTTGTTGGATATTTTTCCGAGAAGCACCTGAGTAGTGTGTTTTTCTTTGATAAATCTAAAGGTCTATCCTCCATGGATATACTTCCTATTCGAGCTTGTAGGTGTGATAATGACGACGCCGCAACATCATCTATTCTCTTCTTCGAACCTGGTGAAGAGAACTGAAACTGGAGTGATGACAATGTTCCCATGCTGGCTCCTTCATTTACTTCGTCCAGTTTTTGTAGAATTTCTTTTGGTGTTTTTAGCCCAAGTAAGTAAGTCCTTTGGCTTCCTGCAGCAGTTTTAAGGACGACCGCAATCTTTACCGATTTGGTCCTTAAAATTTCGTCTGCATCCTCTGGTATGTCTTTGTTGATTTATTCTTCCCAACCCTGTGATTCAAGATAATCTTCCATAACATCTCTCTACTCGACGTAGTTTGAGTGACTAAGGCTCAGACCTTTGAGCCCTTGTGACATAAAATCCCTCGAATCGTCCATGTTGTAGTATTCGTCCGTAAATTTACAACCCTCTGCAGAGTAGACAACGAAAACGAGTTGGTTTTTCTTGATAGCTTGATATGAATTAATTTAACAAAAATGCCTGTTGCAGAGTGGGCAAATCTGGGCTCATAACTATTGAAAAATGACTGATTGAAAGGTTACTTCGATTTTTCTTGTCTCTGAATTTTCTAGATGTCTTCCATCATAATATTCCAATCACCGACCTGAATGCATCCAACTGTTTAGCAATCGCAAATGTCTGCTACAAGTTCCATTATATGAAACACCCATGGGTCAAATCCTTAAGCCTTGTGTTTACATGTATATCCTAAAAAACTGATACAACACTTTGATGCAACGACATGGTATGAGAAATGTCAATATAATGCGACGTGAAACACTTTTCAACTTTTAGGATCAAACTTACAACACGACCCTCTTCAGATCCTTTGCAGAGAGTGATATTTAAATCAATAAGTATACTGAGTTTGTGAGAGTTTTTGAAACCAAATCGTTTGAGTATCTTTAGTGAGAAGCCTTGTTGAAAAAGGTTAATCCCAGATTTTCCTGTAATAATCTCCAGTCCTAAAATATAGCATGCATTTCCCAAGTCCATGCAATCAAAATCGTTTGCAATGAATTGCTTCAGAGTTTTGTGAAATGTATTATCTGAACCGAAGATTAGCATGTCGTCAACGTAAACCGCAACATAGGTATTTGTCTGATGAGATGTTAATTGAAGTCACGAGGTTACCTTGGAACCTAAACTGAGGAGAGGAGATAAATAATGATAGGATGATAGGGAAGAACTTAATAGATAAAGATAGAATGAAGTCAAGTCGAATATAATGGATTTGAGATGTATCAATAGATAAGAAGTGAAGAGGTTCTTCTCCCTTTTTCTCCCAGACGGCCTATGCCCCTTTATATACATAGACGAAGTATCCTAGTAACAACTTTCGACGCAATACAGATGTTACACTTGCGCCGTTCCGCTCCATGAGGAAATGCTAGGTGTCGTTGTTTGCTGTAGTTGTGGTCACCCGTGACAAGGGGTAATCCGAAACACAACATACTACTGGTGGCCCGCATAAATGTCGTTTTGCTTGAGGATATGCAAGTTCATATGCAGGTGAAAATTCTTCTTCCTTGGGTCAAAGCACAGAGAGAGGGGAAGGAGAGAAGGTCTGAAATTTCGCTGAAAGCCATTCCCCCCGACTCTAAGATTAGTTCCGCTTCACTTTCATTCATCACCCAACACTATCTAATTTCACTATTGACGGCGCTACAGACGAAAAAATCCACTTTTGAGTGGAAAATATGAAACTGAGCAGTTTATTATTCACAATTGACAAAGTTCAAGTTACTAAAATCATTTTTCGTTAAGTTAAAACGTATTTAGTAGACGTCAAAAATGAATGAAAGTGATATGGAAAGAACTCTCAAAGTCGGGGGGAATGGCTCTCAGCGAATTTTCAGACCTTCTCGCCTTCCCCTCTCTATGCTTTGACCAAGGAAAAAGAACTTTCACCTGCATATGAACTTGCATATCCTCAAGCAAAACGACCTTTATGCGGGCTACCAGTAGTAGTAGAGTATATTAAATTAATTGCACATTACTATAAATATGATATCGAACATGGCAAAGATGAACTTCTCTAGTTTTTTCATTTGTTAGCATGTCTCAAGGAGGGTGACAAACGTTCCATGGGGCACAGAAAGATGTATAGAGTGTGAGTCAATGGTCTTCCAAACGAAGAGATGAATGAGAAATGTAAGCGGCGGTGCAATGGTTCTCCGAAGAAGAGAAGAAGTTGAGTAGAAGGTATGTAGTATTCAGAAGACGTTGCGTGAAGACGAGATGTTCTACACGCCAGAACTATATACACGAAAATACTTTATAGCTCTAAATCTCTAAGCCAGTTGTTTCACGATGCATTACCTGTCAAACGAGTTAAGTGAAATTAGTCCCATGACTCCGAACTCCCTGCATGATATCTCATCTTACTGCTCTTTATATGAGATACTAGCCTTCGAGACTAAAGAATCATCTCAGGAAATAATGCACTAATCCGTGAAAGCATGACTTTAAGCCTTACAGGTCCCACCCCTGATGACGTGGTAGTACCGCTGGCACTTTCGATTTCGATTTGGCCTTCTTTAAAGCTGGTAAAATTAGAGATGCTATTAGTTATCATAGTATCAGCACCTGAGTCAGCTAGCCAGCGATCCTTTGAAATAATCGTTGTACGCTTGTTTGTCAATGCTTTGGGGAGAAAAGTTGTTGACATTAGTGGTCTTGGATATTTTGAATGAGAGATTGGTAAGACACGTTTCGCATCATAGGACAAATTTTACAGGATAACTTTCTTGTTTACGATGTGACAATAAGTGCTATCTGGTTCGATCGCGTTCGCACTCTCTTTAACTTGGTCAAATTTTTCTTTCGAGAACCACTTCTTTCCAGTCCTTTCCTCCCAAGCTTTGCGTCTCTCCACGTTGTCATGGAGGCAATTGTATGTTTTGTGGTACATTAAGTCACAGGTATTACATCTTTTATCGGGCTTTCTGTTCAGCTCTTTCTGGTTGGCGTTCAAGGCTTTGGTCGTTTCAGAAATTTCGAGTTTAATTTCAAGGTTGTCAGAACGACGAGCTTTAACCTGAATGTCCGCAATGAGTTCGTCGAGAGTCGGCCTCCTTCAGACGATTCTTTCTCTTTGCCTGTTTCTATGTCGATCGGCCAAGGTAGGATATTTACTTTGAAGAGCACGCACAAAAAGCATGGCAGGCCAGTATGATGGAAATTTCTCCCCATCGTCCATTACCTGCGAAAGACGCTGAATTGTATTTTTGAATGGAGTAATGAATAGGGGTAAATAATTGAAGTCTTCATATTTGATTGTAATAAAGTTAATCAGCCCTTGATGTTGGAATAAAATCCCAGTACCTTAGTAGGTTTGGTCAAGAGCCTCCCATATTTCCGCAGCAGTTCCACAATTGGTGATAACGCTATGTGTCTGTTAAGGATTAAAGCAAACGATCACTGCACGAAAGCAATACCACAAAATAAGTTAATATTAAATCTGGAGAAGAGACACATCTGCTCTAGAATACTGATATTTATAGTTTTCCCCTTATTACTAGAAGGTTCTTTCCTTGACTCCTTATCCTTGATACTCTTGAAGTAGAATTATTCGGGGTACTATCGACTCTTCTGGAGACTTCTCGAGACTTCTCGAGAGGTCTAGTAGTCATAAGAACTCCATGCAAGCGACTTATTGCTGGAGCCGAGCATTCTTCTAAAAACGGGTACTACTGGCAAGAGCCATATTTTCTGGGCTTGGACTTCTACCATCTTATACAAAGTCTGATGAGTAATCTTGTGACCGTATCTTTGCATTTTAATAAGGATGAAGTTGTCTGCTAGCCTTGGTCTGATACTCTTGAAATTCTCTATCAGCACTGTCGAAATTACGGTTTGGACGCTTAGCTCTTTTTGGGTTGAAGTTACGGCGGCAGTGATCAAGTCCAGCACAATACTTACAGAGATTATGAACATCTCAAATATTTTTTTTCTGAAGGTCGAAATGAATCCGTAATGGACCCTAGCCTGGATCAAGTAGTAGAAAGCTTGTGCAATGACACCCGCAACAACAAAATGGATTTCGCTCTGCTCCTTGACAATCAACTTACCCCCACATGCGTCCATTTCAGCAAATCCCGCGACAATAACATCGGAGGCGTAACCTGCGTTTCGAGGCGGATGGCGTCTAAATCTACCGTCTCAACATCATAGTATCATTATTTATTTGGAGCTCCAACAAGTCTACCCGACGCTCTATCAGATTCAGGAGTCGCTTATCCAGTTGCGCACTTTTACCCGGGAATTCTAAACGCAAGGTAGCAAAATGCTAAACGAAAGGTACCACAACCTTGTATACAAGGTACTTCCAAACGACTAACCGGATCTGGCTTATACCCTTGCTAGCTAATATTGTCAACATGTACTTGTGAGTCCATGTAATTGTAAATAAACAAACAGACTGGATAAACATACTTGTAACTATATTTATTTACATTGTAAATTCAATA
>JAKRRZ010001691.1:0-10014 GCA_022627015.2 Podosphaera aphanis
TCTTACCGTTCCGATTGATAACTTTGACTTCAACATAAAAATAATTGTTCTTAATATAATATTCGTTTGGCGGAGTCACGTGAGAAGCACAGACTCGATGGATTTGTCTGGCGCATTAAGGGACGTTCAACATTTCAGGTCTCTTCTTCTCTGGATTGGGGGAGTCGGGTGCCTCAGGCTTCGAGAGCAGTAAGCTCTGACGTACTATCCAATTTGGGACTAGTGTATAGTACCATTGGTTAGACGTTAAATACTAAACAAACAAACAAACACGCATTGCGACAATTCGTTTTGGTATTTCAATTGAGAGTTGTCTGGGCTACGTCGATATTTTAACACCGCTGTGAACATGCGACATGGGGTGGAAAGAACATTAACCAACATCTAAATACTGGTTAATAACAACGCTAGATCGACCTTTTTTGATACTGCTATCCAAGATCATCTGGAGAAAAGATGAAGAGTGTTGGAGATATAAGCAGGTAAGAAGGGTATACTCAGTACGATCACTGTGCGACAATTCCTAACAGGGATTACTTAGTTCATAACAAGCAATGAAAAACTACAACGGTCTACGACACTTAACTTAGATGAATACTTGAAGCGTTGCCGTGCACTAGGGTACGTTAACACCAATGAACTTTTGATGACCCCAAAACGCCAGCCCATATTTCATTTCATTATTTACGCCTCATGGCGCCATGACCAGCGCAAGTAAGGCCATGCGTATATATAATCCATATTTCATCTGTTTAAGGTTAGGGATTAAAGTATGAGAATTTCAGAGCTGATGAGGGCTTACTTGTCTGAAATATGCTGCTCTCATATCAAAATCAACCTCATCTTCGATTTCATTGTTCCTTGGTAATGGATGCATCACAATCATTGAGTTTTTGGCGCTTTTAAGCACTACGTTATCAATAGTGTAGCTATTCTCGAGCTGTTTGTATTCTGAAAGATTGTCAAATCTTTCTTTTTGAATCCTAGTACAGTAAAGTACGTCACTGCGAGCAACAATTTCTGATGTCAATTCGCTGCTTTCAACCAAAAATTGCCCAGGCTTAGATTCGACGAGCTCTAGTAGCTTCGATGGCATCGAGAGAGCCCTAGGCGATACAAATTGAATCTTTACGTCGTATAGTTGAAGGAGCTTAACGAGCGAATGAACAGTACGGCCATGTTTTAGGTCTCCCACAAAGGTTATTGTTAGACCATTAACAGTACCCAGCTCTTCTTGTATAGTAAAGAGGTCAAGGAACGCTTGGGTTGGATGCTCTACGCTACCATTACCTCCATTTATGATTGGTACTGGAGAGAACTTTGCGGCTAAAGCTGCACTGCCTTCATCAGGATGTCGAAGAACGATGCCATCAGCGTAACACCCTAATGTTCGTATTGTATCAGGGAGTGATTCGCCTTTAACTGTACTAGAGTGAGAAGTAGAAATAGCGACTGTTCGTCCGCCAAGGCGTTGCATCGCAGCATCAAAAGAAGCGGATGTTCTTGTCGATGGTTCGTAAAACAAGGTACATAAGACGCGGCCTTTTAAAATTGATAAAACGCCTTCACGTTGAACGCCTAACCGCATCTCCTGGGCAACAGTGAATAATAAGTATAGATCTTGTCGACTAAACTGGTCAACAGATAGAATATGCTGGTTCTTCAAGTGGGAGTGTAATCCTAAGGACGAAGGAGAGATTGTTAATGGCTTCACAGGGATAGATAATAATGCACTTGACGGAGTGTCGATTAATTGGGTATCCGGCATGTATGAGGATGTGTCTTGGCCTTCAACGTCCTCGTAGCACAATTTCCCATCGAGACAAGTAGTTTTATTCAAAAATATCACTCGCTGAACAGCGCCATGCATTACTTTTCCAGCAAATGGAGACCATACAGAGGATGGTGCCAAAGTATATGGCCGATCAATCGCAACTTCGACAGACGTACCTACTTGGTCATGGAGCTGGAATATTTTCTTCGGGTTATCGTGAAGGCGAAGCTTAATGTCGTCAATCGTGAGTTTGCCTTCAGCTACAGCCGATAATAAAATGGGTATGGCGTCAGAGATACCAATTTCTGGATTTGGTAACTGTTTGTTGAGCCGAGCCAATTGGTAAGGCACGCTACCAATGGAAAATATATCAATAATACTCAGGTTTTCCCAAAGAGCTGCCTGATCTTCGATTGTAGGAAGAAATTGGGCTTCTGGGAAATCTTTCTGTGATAAAAAGAGGGAATAAATTGTGGTGTCACATGTAACCTTTAAACCCTTTTCTTTCGATAACGCGATGAGTCTGATGTCGTCTTTTGTCGTGACATGAGTGACATGGATCTTTCTGTCATGAAGAGAAGCAAGGAGAAGAATGTAAGCAAGATCATTCATCTTAGCATCTGTAACAATTGATTTATTTTTTGGCCAAGCATCAAAATGAGAAGTGATAGCTGCCCCTTTACCGACATTATCTGATAGATGGTTAAATGGAATAAATAGGCAGCCCAACTCTTCCGTTACTTGTCTAATTTGATTAGAATTTGTTAAAGTAGCAGCCACCGAAAGATTATAATCGCAACTAGCGCTACCTGCACTATTCATCTGGGCAATTTTTAACGATCTTATATCGGTCACAGAGCCTTCTAGACCTAATGGCATGACTCGAATCATACTGAAGCCACCAGATATTGAAGCTTTTGTGGCGGCTGAAAAATCGTGGCTTCCAGGAGTGGCTATTCCAGGAACAAAAGCAGCAATATTGATAAGTCCTGGTAGCACAGAAGTCCTATGGCTAGTTTGGGCATCGATATTGCTGATCTCAAGTTTGAAGTGCCGGGAAATTGCTTCAATGAGGATTTTAGCATTCTTGACGTTGGTCACTAGAGGAGTTTGAAAATCGACAGCCATTCTTCTAGTCTGGTAGCCCTTGCTCATATAATTTGCGGGCCGTCGGTATCTGTTATTAGATGGTAAATTAATGTAAAGGTCAATCATATTGTTTACAAGATGTTGCGTCAGGGAGAATTCTGTCTTCTGATTATCATCATCAGTCCCAAGAATCTCCAAATACTGCACGCTAACTTGATTTTCTTGGAGGAAGTCTGCCGTTCCAGCTGTAGCAAAAAGCTTGTATCCAAGAGTTTCAAGCTTTTTAATAGATGGAAGCATCTCTTTCTTGTCTTTATATGAACCAATAGACAGTAGAATATTGCGATTCGGCAACTTAAATCCCGTAGAAATTAAAGCCTTGATATAAGCTTCAAACTTGTCAACACCAAAGCATGCTACTTCTCCTGTGGAGGCCATCTCTACGCCGAGGACTGGGTCTGCGCCAGACAGACGTGAAAAGCTGAATTGAGGTACTTTGACGCCAACACATTTTGGTAGTAGCTGTGATGGTGGATACTTAATGAATGGAATACCCATGATAGCTTTTGTAGCCATCTCGATAAGATCTACTCCCATAACCTTGGAGACGAATGGGAAAGAGCGCGAAGCTCGCACATTGCACTCAATAACCTTAATATCGTTATCCTTTGCAATGAACTGGATATTGAATGGACCAGTGACATTTAGGGCATCCGCAATTTTTCTGGTTGCTTCCTCGATTCGTCGAATTGTGGTAGTTTCGAGATCTTGTGGTGGTAAAATTAAAGTAGCATCACCTGAGTGAACACCAGCATTCTCTACATGCTCTGAAACGAAATGGCCGACCATTTTTCCATCTTTTGCGACAGCGTCCATCTCAATTTCCTTGGCATTTTCAATATACTTTGTTATGACAACAGGGTGATCTCTAGACACCTCCGCAGCTTGCCGAAGATAAGCTTCAAGGTCTGCTTCTGAGTACACAGTATTCATAGCGGCACCAGAAAGGACGTACGATGGTCGGACTAACACAGGATATTGAACTTTTTTACAAAATTCTCTTGCTTCATCAAAGCTAGTTAGTTCTTTCCACGTCGGTTGGTCCACTCCAATTCTATCAAGCATCCGGGAGAATTTATATCTATTTTCAGCAGTATCTATCATTTCAGGTGAGGTCCCTAGGATCTTGACATTCAAACGGTGAAGACCAAGTGCAATGTTGTTGGGTGTCTGACCACCCATAGCACCAAGTACCCCACTAGCATTTTCAAGCTGATAGATATCCAAAATAGTCTCCTCGTTGATATTCTCAAAATAAAGTCTATCGGCCTCATCATAGTCAGTACTGACCGTTTCGGGGTTGTAATTAACCATTACTGTTCGGTAACCAGAGTCACGGAGAGTCCTGATTGCACGGACTGAGCACCAATCGAATTCAACAGATGATCCAATGCGATAGACACCAGAGCCAAGAACAATCACGCCATGTTCATTGAAATCGATGTCACTTTCGGATCCATTATATGTGAGATATAGGTAGTTAGTGAAGGCTGGAAACTCAGCTGCTACTGTATCGATCTGCTTTACAAAAGGAACAATGCCAGCTTCAATTCTTAGTCGACGAACTGCCATATCATTTGAAGTCCAAAATTTAGCGAGCTGCTTGTCACAGAATCCGAGTTGTTTAGCCTGGCGAAGAAGACTTTTAGAGATAGTGGTAGCGCTGTAATTTGACATCATTTTTCCAAAGTCACTTAGACCCTTCAATTTATTTAGAAACCATTTATCAATCTTCGTCATTTCCCAGATCTTATTGACCGAGTAACCTGAATGCATCGCGTTTGCAATTGCAAAAAGGCGTTGATCTGATGGAGTTTGTAACTCATCATCAATCGACATAAGCGCCGGCGTTTCGTTGAATCCAAGGTTGTGAAAGTCAATTGCACGTATTGCTTTTTGAATCGCTTCCTCAAAGGTTCGGCCAATACTCATAACTTCTCCAACACTCTTCATTGAAGAACCAAGCTGAGTAGACACTCGGGTGAACTTCTTCAAGTCCCATCGAGGCATTTTAACGACGACGTAATCAAGCGATGGTTCGAAACAGGCACATGTTACTTTGGTGACAGAATTTGAGATTTTATTAAGTGATATCCCAAGTCCCAACTTGGCGGCGATAAAGGCCAATGGATAACCAGTAGCTTTTGATGCCAAAGCAGAAGATCGGGAAAGTCTAGCATTAACTTCAATAATACAATACTCCCTTGAGAATGGATTTAAAGCGTATTGAATATTACATTCACCAACCACTCCCAGGTGACGAATAACGTTGACGGCAGTATTTCTCAACATATTGTAATCTTCGTCAGATAAGGTTTGAGATGGCGCTACGACAATTGAATCTCCGGTATGAATACCAAGCGGATCAAAATTTTCCATGTTACAGACCGTTATGCAGTTATCCTGCGCATCTCTCACTACTTCATATTCAATTTCTTTCCAGCCTTTCATGCTTTTTTCAATAAGGACTTGTGGACTCGCAGCAAATGCTTTGTTGCACAAAGAATATAATTCTTCTTCATTGTGGGCAAACCCGCTTCCCAACCCACCTAGAGCATATGCAGCTCGAACTATGACAGGAAACCCAATATTCTTGACAGCACGCATGGCTTCTTCAACTGTACTTGCAGAAGCAGATTTAGCACACTTCTCTCCGATTGATTCCATAGATCGAGCAAAGAGCTCTCGATCTTCAGTGATGATAATTGTTTCTATTGGTGTCCCTAATACTTTTACTCCTAGTTCTTGAAATTCGTCTTTAAGTTGAATACCGACTTGAAGTGCTGTCTGACCACCAAAGGTAACATAAATCGCATCAGGGCGCTCTCGTATTATAACCTTGCGAACAAATTCAGCAGTAACGGGGAGAAAATATACTTTGTCAGCTAATCCCTTCGAAGTCTGAACAGTAGCAACGTTCGGATTAATTAAGACGGTGTAGATGCCTTCTTCCTTTAAGGCTTTGATTGCTTGGCTACCTGAGTAATCAAATTCACCAGCTTGGCCGATACTAAGTCCTCCACTACCGAGGACAAGCACTTTCTGTAGGTTAAGTTTAGAGCAGAGATTCGTTTTATCGATAATATCTTCGCCGGGGAAATGGACTGGAGCTGATAAATTCCGATCATTAGTAGTGGTGCTTACTATCGTGTCAATAAAGACATCAAAAAGAAATTCTGTGTCTTTAGGTCCTGGGCTACTCTCAGGATGGAACTGAACGCTAAAATATGGTTTCTGTGAGTGCCGGATACCTTCATTGCTTCCATCGTTAGCATTTACAAATAATTCTGTCCAATCTTCAGGCAGCGTAGATGGGTCAACTGCATATCCGTGATTTTGAGATGTAATGTAACATCTTCCTGTTAGCAAACTTGTACAAGGAATATTGTGCCCTCGGTTTCCAAATTTCATCTTGACGGTACTTGCTCCTGCTGCCCTAGCAAGTAACTGATGACCTAAACAAATGCCAAAGATTGGGATTCTATTATTTTTCATGGCACATGAAATGAAGTTGATAGTCTTCTCTAGCATTGCAGGATCACCAGGACCATTGGAGATAAATAATCCATCATAATCGTTACCGCAATTTTTTGGGAAGTCATAGTCCCATGGGCAAACAAGTACGTCCACGCCACGACGAAGAAGACAGCGTAACTGATTTGATTTTAGGCCAACGTCTACGCACAATACACGTAAAGATCTCCCAGTAGGATGTTTAAGTAATGTAGAAGCAGAAGAGGAGTAAAGTTTAGGTTCTCGAATTGAAACTGGACAATCAGTTAAAGATTACGAATCAGAAATTGACGCTTACCTTCGGCGACAAGATTTTTTTCATTTGGGTTTATCCAGCTGACGGTTTCAAATGCTTGAACACAACTTGCTGCATCTATGTTGCATCCTGGCTCACCTAGTTGTGCGGAGAGCGAACTTTTTTGCAAAAGCATGCGTCCTAACATACTCCCTTTCTCTCGTATACACTTGGTGAGAGCTCTTGTGTCGACCCCATAGACTGCAGGTACATCTTGTTCTTTCAGCCAGGTCCCGAGGGAAGATTTTGCGAGGAAATGTGAGTAATCTTCTCCCGCATAGGATGCAATAATTAGACCTGAGATATGGATTTCCGAGGACTCAAAATATGCTGGTAAGTCTTTGAGCACTTCATCCATCGTTTCTCGAGATGGTACGCCATAATTTCCGACGAGTGGAAATGTAATAACTAGTAATTGGCCCCGGTATGAGGGGTCAGTGATAGCTTCTGGATATCCAACCAAACCGGTCTGAAAAACTAATTCTCCTGCAACACTTTTCTTTGCGCCAAAGCTGTACCCTTGGTAGATAGTGCCGTCTTGAAGTTCGAGATTGATGAGCCCTTCATTTTTTCCTCCCAAGATTTCTGCCGTAACTGGTGCATAAAAGTTTAATAGCATTCTTGAGACTTTCTAGAGAGCCAGCAGACTCTAGAGGAAATTCGGATAAAAAGTCTTTAAGACAAGAGTCTTTGGACCAACCGACTGCTTAAAATTTCCCGATTTTTCTTTTGAAACCTGCCGAATGGTAATTAAATGTTTAATTAATTTTGACCGAAACCCTCTAGGATCATTTTGTGCTTCCTTAATTTGATCGAAAGTTGTGCTAGAAGTTTCAACGTTGCTGACAGTCTGAAAAACTTGGCGAAATCTTCAGAACTACTCGTAAGCCAGGTTTGCAATATAGCAGGGTCTAAGAATGTAGATGGGACAGATAGAGCATGGAACAAGCTCGCTTGAGAGATTTATCCCAGCTAGCGAATATGCTAATATATTTGCCTAAGGCATCAATGTAAAAACTTCCCTATCAGCCCAGGGCTTGTCCATCGGTTATTTTCGGAATGTATCAATCATAGACTTGTCTTGCAGCGCCTTCTCACGGGAAACTATGGTGCAATATCAGTACCACGGGTCAGGCCATTTAAATATCAGATATTACCGTAACTGCGGTAACGTGGTCCATCCAGCAGAGATTAGCCCAATCCACCGCAGTCTGGGTCAGAAAACGGGAAGAAAATTGGGATCAGGAGCAGGAATTGAAGGTGAGAAAAAAGCTGACCTAGAATAAGACTCCCCCTTTTTTTGGCCTAACTGTGTCGGATTTGGGAAAACTGTTGAAAATATGCCTTCACCGTTTCTTGTAGCTTACCTTTCAGTCTTAAGATTGTTATCACTACCTGATTCCGCAGCAAATGACTTTATTTTGTTAAATTCATATGCAGCCGAAGCCGTCCTACGCTTTCTCGACGTAAGACTTAACTACTCTCTAATCTTTCGCAGTAAAGGGTTACGACGAAAAATCTGGATTTATTGGGTACCAATCTACTATTTCATACCCACTATTCATTGAAATTTCAGCGGTTCCCTGTCTATCCCAGACTTGAGGAATCACAAGATGATTTTAGGGGCCACGCAGATGGCATAAGTACATTGATTTCTTTTCTTAGCAATGTGGGAAATATCTAATATGATTGTACGAATTTGCGCCGCCCAAAGAAGATTGCTAGAGAAAGTAAACGCCGGAGACAATTGGAACGGCAAACATCTGAGGAAATAAATGTTTGCCTTGCGCCTTAAGGGAGTAAACCTACTGCTACATTTTCTTCTACTCGTCACAGAAACATCCCGCGCTAGACAAGATCTTCATGTACTCATCAAAGCCTACAAGATGGTAGGGTCTCAAAATCGTTCGATATATCCGTGCCAGGGTGGCTTTCGGCCATGTAGCGTACTGTTAAAATTGTCTTTACTGTGACATTCCGAAAACCTAATTTGAGAATTTTGATCCTAGACATAAAGAAAGATCCACCCACATGCCAAGGACTTACAATAATCAAAGTTTTATGATGGAAATTCGGCCACATTGAAGGCTGCCAGAGTGGCATGTAGACAGCAGGGGGGTGGACAGGGTGGTCAACAGTCTAAGGGGGCCGTCCTACACAATACAAGAGATAGATGTATTACCACTCGGCCAAAAGGCCAGACCAGAATCATAGAACGCTACAATTTGGTTATCTCCATATCTATATTATACAAGAAAGGCAATCCTGACAAAGACATAATTGACATTCTGATACATGTATCTTCAATTATCTGGCCAGAAAATGTTGGTAATCTTCCATCTCGTCCATCAGGATGACCAACGAAAGCTATTACGAAATAGTTCTTGAGTTGCCGCTCATTCCAACACCTTAGATACTAATTCTAGTCAGGTGACTCTTGAAAAGGAGTTCAACGTCGGTTTGACACTTCAGAAGAAAAATTGAGTTAAAAAATAAAATGTGCGTATGGCATATGGCGTATTCTGCCAAAGGAGACGATCACATAATAGAAATAAGTAAACTGAATAATAATTATATGTGTGTCTATGGATGAGTTTTGTTCATCTACAGATTTGATTTTTCTCTCTGGAATATTCCTATCACAGAATCTCGAGAGTTGTGCTATCAGCATAAAACTAAGGCAAGGTTCGGCCATCAATCCGAGACCTACTTGCGACTTGTTAAAATATTTGCTGTGTGAGTCTAAAGTCACAGATGGGTGGGTGATGGTTCGCTTTCAAAGAATGACAAGTTTGAGTGATCAACGCGCCTGTACTCGCACACCGAGGTGATGAAATAAACAACTCAGGAAAGTGTATCGGAATGAATATCTACCAACTCTGAGAGTATGACTTAGTTAATAAGAGCTTGCCGGCAGTCAACAATATGTACCGAGATCAACTATCAATTATCAGATCAACCTCAAGAAAGAACTACGGGGGTTAATCTGTCTAATTGTTCGGCTGGTCATAGCCCCACCTCACCTAATCGCTTCGCTTCGCTATTAGGTGAGGGACAGCAATCTGCAAATTACAGCAATCTGCAAATTACAGCAATCTGCAAATTACAGCAATCTGCAAATTACAGCAATCTGCAAATTACAGCAATCTGCAAATTTTTTGACACTTGATGCGCCAATTGAAATAACTCAACCACAACATTGTAGACTGGTTTTAAATTCTGTTAATATGATTAATGAGATACAACTTAAGGCTTTTAACAAGTTTTCGTATCATGATAAGTC
>JAKRRZ010001692.1:0-10012 GCA_022627015.2 Podosphaera aphanis
AAATAAAGTCATTAATTTGTAGTATTTTCACGATCTCCTGAATATTCTCTTCATTTTGAATATTTTTTCAAGTATTTTTATAGCCCATTTCGAAATTTATTCAAAGAAGAAGAGTTTTGGTGTCCGGCTAGCCCATATGTCCGGTTAGCCCATACGTTACGTTAGTAGTAGGGACGGCCCATGTAAATGTCTCGGAATTTGGGGCTTCACTTGATACCCCTGTAATAGAGTACGAGATCAGGCCTTGTATTTTTTTACAGCGTGGACGAAATGTCAACTTCAAATCAGACTCTGGCCAGCGGCTGATCAGCCACTGAACAAATCCCCTCCTCCGCAAAGGTTAGATATCACTCATCGTAAAACGGAAAACTTACATTTCTTTTGTTCCCACTAAAATTATTAGTAAGACTAGATCCTATTTCACCATTTTTATTCAGATAAAAGGCTCCTGAAGAGGTCAGATGGTGTAGTGGTATACCATCCAGGCCGGTCTTCCAAGTAGGGTTTGGGTAGCCTGAATATATACTCCACTCGAGACAGAAGATCGCTGGTTCGACTCCAGCAGACCTTACCTTACTGAGGAAAGCTACGATGATGATGGTGGCATGTTTGGATAAGACAAGGTTTTTTGAGAGGTTTCCCTTGAGTGAGTTTCACGGATGGTATAGTTCGGCGGGGGGTGAAGAAAAAGCCGTCTGCCACAACCGTAGTGATTCTTGCGAATGATATCCGAGGCATGATGTTCATCACGACTATATCGTCATTGTATCTGACTGAAGTCGACACCTGCGTGGGCCAAAAGGCGCCAGATAGGGTATAAGAGATCAAGAAAAAAAAAAAAAAAGTCTCCTGAAGCTATTTAGGGCCGCTAGATAGAGGGTCGGCGTCTAGACAGAGGACATCAACAGTATGAACGAAATTAGCCCAGCTTTAGGGATCTTCAGTAACTCCCATGTCTTCGCAAGCCCATACAAGAGGCGGGCCTAGGTAAAAGTTCTCGAAACTATGGGTTGGTTTCTGTTGTTTAAAATAAAGTCTTTCTACTACTGGCCTAAAATGGAGATAAATATGTTTACCGAAAACGACCACGCTCGCAGCTGCTAATATTTGACGATTACGGCGGTTGTTTCATCACAGACTTTCTGCAAACGGGCAGGAAACAAAAATGTGAGATTCTTTTTCTGACAGCTAACATTCTCGCATGCTGTAGTCTCAGACTGACAAGTTTCGCGGGTGTCAAGTTAAATCAGCGCGACAAAACTGATGGGACCCCAGTTCTCAATAGCGCAACACCAGAAATGAACAAACGCTTTATTTTTTACTAAAATCATGCTTGAAAGGAGGTATCCCTCCTTTGAATAATTAAGTCTGGCTTGTGGTTAGCTAGCTTGCGTTCAATTAATCCAAAGCCAGATCCTCAGATTTTCCAAAGTCTGACATTGACAGACTCACAACACCCACATCACTGCCTCAACCTCCATGACTCACGCACAAGCAGTCTTCTTAACACGCCTCAAGATCCCCAAGATATTTTTCACGATAATGAAAGCTTCAGAAGACGAGTAATCTCGCCCGAAAAATCAAACATGCCCCCGGAACACAGCCCAGGCACTTTGAGCGGCGAGTACGAAAGCTGCTACCTTTAGGCTGAGGCTCAAACTCAAAAACATCCATCCATGAGGCCAGGATTATATTTCCACGTAGACACTGATTGGCGGTTTGCAGAGGTTGTAAACATCAGAAGGGCGGTCTATGAATGCGCAGAGATGGAAGGTCGGAGAGAGAACGTCGATAATTTTGGCGCCGGAAGTTGAGCATCATATGATTCAGGGGCGTCTACTACTACTGACTCTTATTGCATTGTGATGAAATTATCTACGAAAATTGTGACGTTCTGATTTTAGATGAACAGTGTAAATAAATTTAGGTGTACGGAAGCCCTCTCCACCAGCGTACTTATACCCTCTGCCTTGATAAAATTCGCTATCTCGTAATTGTCAATTGACTTGCGTCATGCCTGAGTGCTCAGACTGGATGAAACTCCACCTCAATCTCAAACACGACTACTACAGTCATTTGTAATGCCGGCAACTTCGTTGCAAGCATGATTATTGATTTGATCCACACTTGATCTTTCTTACGTGTATGCATGCCTTTCATCACCCGATGCTACTTTCACTGGTATGCGGAGTGCTGATATGACAGAAAAAGGAGTCCGTCGACGAATTCCCGATACTTTCGGCTGTACTTCACCGATTTAGTTGGCACATGTTACTCATGAAATAGGATAGTCGTAAGTAGTTATAACCCATTTTAATTAGACGCCAATACTTATACAATTAAAAGCCCAGGCATCCGGTTCCCAGTAACACCCAAAATTCAACGGGCCGATTCCAAACATCAACTCATCATACTGCCGACGTTGGCTGGCGCGTAAAATTAGAGTATCTTTTCTCAATACAACAGAAATGTTTTATAATACAGTCTTATTCTTTTAAACCGGCAGAATATGTATAGGTACCTGCAAAAGATGAAACTCGAAGCTCTTGGGTTGATTTCTTGCTCTATCAAAGTTGCAAATTCAATCCAAATCACCATCCTCGTTTCCATCAATCATGGCGAGCCTCTGCTGTGCTGTTTTGGCTTTCTTGCCACCACCACTCTTCCGTGGTTTTTTAATTTTGATGCCACTCTCATTACGAGGGGTTGATGATGCTCCGCCTAAGTTTTTTTGTAATCCATCGTCAAAATGACCTTCGCCTAAGAATTATTAGCTTTGATTATTCTGGGGAAAAAAGATGTTGAAACTTACCTTCGTGATATAAGTCCTCTAGACTGCCACCTCCAGTATCCACTTTCCGCTTTTTTCCTTTGCCTCTCTTTTTCTCGGGTTCCTTGGCCTCTCTCTCTACGATTTCTTGTTCTT
The DNA here is from genome assembly GCA_022627015.2 of Podosphaera aphanis. NCBI lineage: Eukaryota > Fungi > Ascomycota > Leotiomycetes > Helotiales > Erysiphaceae > Podosphaera > Podosphaera aphanis. Next base: position 2,927 of record JAKRRZ010001692.1, read on the forward strand.
TCCTCTCAATTTCAGCGGCTTCTTCATCATCGACTAGCCACATAGCGATGTCTTTCGTACGATTTTCCTTGCTTCTGGTGTTAAAATCGACGCCTGCACCACCCGTCATGACAACTTTTTGTACTTCTTCTTTTTGCAAAGCTCTTTTACGGATACGCTCTTCGATAGTACCCCGTGTTATCATACGATAGACTGTGACTTGTTTTGTTTGACCAAGACGATGTGCACGGTCCATAGCCTGAGAATCGATAGTTGGATTCCAATCAGAGTCGTAAAAAATGACAGTATCAGCCGTAGTGAGATTAATACCGAGGCCACCTGCCCGAGTTGAAAGAAGAAAGATAAAGATCTCTGGTCGAGTTTGGAAGTCATGAACGGTATCTCGACGATCTTCAAGCTTGGTTGATCCATCAAGTCGGAGATACTTGAAGTTGCGGTAAGTAAGATATTCTTCCATTAAATCTATCATACGTGTCATCTGGAAGTATAATAATACACGGTGACCGCCTTCCTTGAGTTTGAAAAGAAGTTCATCTAACTTTGCGAGCTTCCCGGAATCAGTCACGAAGCGACGCATAGAGGGAACTAAAATACTGGTAAATCTTTGCTTCTCAGATGATGGCGCAGGAAGCAGTTTGGGGAGAGGATACTGCGAAGGGAGAACTTGGGAATTAATTAAAGCTCTTTCTTCAATAGATGAGGGACCATAAAGAGCGCGACGAATTTCTAAGTTGAAAAGAGTATTTTCTCTCTCAATACTTGCGCCACGAGTTAGACATGCGATTTCGATTGGTGGTGCTGTAGCTTTGGTTCCACCACATTGTTCTAGACGTCCCAAACCTGAATCAGCCCAGATATGGTCAGAGATATTTAGAAGATTGTTGAGATAGCCTTCACTGGTAGTACGAGCCATTGATCGCATGTTGTTTAAATCAACAATCCTAAGCCGGGTGTGAACAGGGTCGAAACTTTCAGCTCCGTGGTCATAAATAACATTAAGTAAGGGGAGGGCTCGACGCGGCTCCCGGGCCAAGTTTATTGCTCTAGTTATCAATTCGCTCTGAGACGCTTTAAAGGCTTCACTCGGTGAGACGTCAATAAAACGAAGGAATGAAAATGCCTTGTTTTTATCCATGCTTTGCTGAATATTATCGGGGCTGAAAATACTAAATAGACGATTCACATATTTGTTCTTAAATCCAGCGATCAAATTACTATGTCCAGGGACATGAATTCGACCGCCTTCATGCCAAATGAGCCTTGGGATTTTAAGCTCGATTAAGTTCCGAGTAGAATAACCAAGCTGAATATTCGGGCCCTCTCGGACAAAAGATCCGCAATGAGCAAAGGAGCCAAATGAAAGTGGTGAAATTGTTTCGGCACGCTCAAAGAGATCGGGATGATTACATACCTTTCGAAATTGCATCACTAAGTTCATCAATGTCCCAGTATCATTATCATCGCCGATAGTAGCTTTTTCTATCAAATCCATGATGCTAATTTGGTTGCGGAGGTTGCTATAATAGGCCCGTTGGCGGTAGGTCAAATCGCAGAAGAGATCGATCTCAATTTTGTCACCAAGCTCTTTCTGGACATGTTTCTTGACACGACGAAGCATAAAGGGCTTTAATATCATGTGCAAACGCTTTAATTGGTCTTCATTAAGTTTTGTATTACTTTGAGCATGACTCTCTATGTCCTTGGAAAACCATTCACTGAACTCGTCATGAGAGTCGAACAAACTTGGCATAATGAAATGAAGCAGCGCCCATAATTCTTGCATATTATTTTGAATCGGCGTACCTGTGAGTAAAAGACGATTTCTGCAGTGGAAACCGAGAAGGACTTTCCATCGAGAACTCTGAGAGCTTTTTATGGCTTGGGCTTCATCTAAAATCATATATTGCCATTTCATCTTCTGGAAATAGTTGACATCTGAGACAACTAATTGGTAAGAGGTTATAAGGACGTGGAAAGGGGCATCTTGAGTGTATGTAATATGCTTTCGATCCCAAAACTTTCGCAGAACTTTGCGATCGGCACCTGTACCCCAGTATGGCAGTACTTTAAATGTAGGCACAAATTTAGTAATTTCTTGTTGCCAATTGTGGAGAGTTGATGAAGGCGCGACGACCAAGAAAGGTCCCCAAATACCATGTTTTTCAGCCAAATAAGCCATAACAGAAATCGATTGCACAGTCTTTCCAAGACCCATTTCATCGGCTAGAATTCCATTGATACCTTGTTCGTAGAGATTAACGAGCCAGTTAAGACCTTTAAGCTGATATTCCTTAAGTTGAGCATCGAGCAACTTCGGTTGCTCAATCTCGATGTCATCTAAGCCAGCTGGATTTTGGAAATTCATTTCACCTTCCTCGTCCAGAGCAGGGGTATTATCTTGATTGTTGAAAGCTCTAGCTTTAATCTGGGCCTCTTGGATTGCATTTTGTGCATTTGCCATTGCTGCTGCCTTTAGAGCCGAATCATCGTCGGCATCAAAGTCAAGGTCTTCAAAATTAACGACTTTTGTTGGTATTTCGCCAGAAACTTGATCAATGGGATTGATTTCTGGTTTCTTTACAGTATCAATGCCGGGGAGATCAGTTGACCGCTCCACCTCGTCAGTTTTGATCTTTTTACCGATAAAATGTGAGTATAGTTCAGTCTGTGAAATAAGAAAATTAAGTTTTCTTTTCTGTCTATTGGCTTCTCTGTCGGCTTCTGCTTTTTTTGCGTTGTCGATTTCTTGTTTCTCTGCGGCCCGACGGGTATCACGTTCCTCTCTTTCATTCCTCTTCCAGAATGATGCCATCTCCCTCATTACGCGTTTGGCTCTAGCCTGAAGATCTTTGCTTCCCTTGTTTGTTCTAAGCTGCCAGCGCTTGGCTTCTTTAGATGCTAGAATAGCAGTTTTCTTAAGATTTGATACTTTAGTCGCATACGATTCCGCAGCAATCTTGTGTACCTTATTAACATCTTTCCGAGCTAAGTCACGCCAGATTTGATCGTATATTTGATGATAACCTTTTGAAATATACGGTTCCGATGATGCAGATGTCTCATCTCGATTGATCTTTAGCCGAATTTTGGGTTCTTCTTTTTTTACTGAAATTGGAGGAAGTTCCTCGCCGGCATCTATCGCAGCTTGGGCGGCTACAGCAGAATCTTTCTCGGCTAGCTTTTGCTCCTTTGATTTTCGAAGCCTGGCACCACCACGCTTAGTCTTTGGCTTAGGAGTTTCTTCAGATGCCGCAAAAGTGGATATTACACCTCCTACCATGTTAGGCTCTGCAGGGGGCACGGTTAGAATTTCAGTGCCTTTTTGGTCACCTTGTTCGAGTATAATTTTGGTTTGATGAACCTTTTTTTCCGCTCTCTGAGCTTCGCGAATAAATTTTTGTCGTTCCACTTCATTTTCCGCGGCTTGGGCTTTCTGAATAGCTATTTCTTTTTGTTCAATGTTCGTCGCAACTGTCTTTTCTCGACGACGTTTACGTTGCATATCTTTTTTCCTCTCTTTCTCAGCCTGAACTTCTTTTTCTTGTACGATGGTGATTGCAGAGTCGACGTGAATTTCTCTATGTCTGAGCTCCCCGAATGCTGCATGTCTTCCCAGTTTCAATGCCATTTTTTCGGCAAATTCAGACCGTCGCTTAGTTGCTCTTTGAGTCTCGATTTTCTGCATCTCAAGTCTACGCTTCAGACCAACTGCCTTGAAAATTTGCTTTTGCTCTTCAAATTCTGGGAGTTCAATATCACTGGCTTCAGCTTCAATTCTAGCCATAATAGTCTGAACTTCTTTTTCCCGTTCCTTTGATAAAGATAAGGGTACAGACTTGGTAGCTTTGTATGGAGACTCTTTTCGTTCACCATTAGCTTTGCGCTTTGTAGGAATCCGGGGTGTTGAAGATATATGAATTGATGTTTGGGATTCTAGTTGGTCACCTCTGTTTGGAGGGTTACGAGAAGTTTTTTTTTTGGCAACCGACGGAGTCTGCACAGGTTTCGTGATAGGATCTGCACTCGACAGAATACTTGAGAAAGACATGGGATCTGCTGTTCTGGTTGGAATCTATTGGCAGAGTTAGCATGATTTTAGAGAGATTGGAGATAATTATACAGTAGAAGATATTGGGTCAGTGGTGGCTACCGGTGATCCACCAGACAGCCCGTTAAAGGGTAGTCTAGGGGAATTGATCGTAGCCATCCGAGGAGATGGGGACCTCAGGTGCGAATGTGAAGTAGGTGATCGAGGTGGTAACGTGGGTATTCCAATCGGGGAAGTGTATGTACTACTGAAATAATTTGTCGAGCCGATATTTGTAGAAGGGAAGATATTTTGAGCACCGATCTGGAAAGACAGACAAGTTAGCGTATCACTTGTTGAGAGCACCATATTTTTGTCTTTTTATCTCACCGTTGAGTTTGGAGCTTGCCCTTCTGCCCACGCAGGCTTTTCTGACGAACGTCTCTCACGAGAACTGAACGTTGGATCGTAGTAATTTCGGAGTGCGGGCGAATAATCACGTTGGCAGGTGGAAGACGGTGTTGTCAGTAACCTGGGGGATGCTAGTATAGGTGGTGAAGTAGATGGCATCGGAAGCACAGGAGAAGTCGATGCGGGAAAGGGATTGATTGATTGCGGTCGATGATATCCATTTGTGGGTGAGAATGGTGGACAGGCATCTATTTGTGATGTCTGGGTCGGCGAGCGAGGGTCGAAGGGTCGTGTGTTAGAGCTAATGGCCCCATTCAAACTGTTTGGCCTTGGACCTTGCTCACTCTCCGGATTCTCTATTCGTTGATACTTCATGGCGGAGCGATACAAAGAGTCCATGATCGCGCCGAGACCACGGGCAACGGTGTCCCTCCTAAAGCACAAGCTTCATGGAAAGAAGTATTATCTCGTGATGCACTTAAAAATACTTTTGAAGCCCAATAAAGCGTGACCAAAATACTTCTACAAAGTCGGAATGGAATCCCACAATACGTCGCCAGTGTGAATCTGCATGGAACATAAAGAACGATGGAGGATAATTTTTTTCACGGGAGGAAATAAAACTAAAGAGGCTTGGTTGGCTCATTGGCTCATGAGAGTTCTCCTTCGTTCTTTGTGTTGTATGATTTATGCATTTCAGTTAATATCTTGAAGTTTTTGAAACCCAATACGGATTAAGCAAGCATACGACGACAAATATCATCGGGATGAACGATATTAGGCCTGTTGAGGAAAGAGTTATGGGGATTAGTTATACACTAAGGCCTTGTAATCTTTCCTACCTTTAAAGCACATTAATTATTTTCTTTAGGGGACCGGCAGCTCTGCTTCATCTTTTGCGTATCTCTCCTCTCCCGCAAGGGTCTTGAATATACTAGTGTCTTTGGGGGTCCGCAAAAATACAGGAGGTCGACATGGGCATATCCATGTAATTTTATGATGTAAATTATCGTCTATCCCCGCCCCAAATGGTTTGGAAATTCACAAATTGTCTTCGACCTATCATCTTCGCATCCATCAAGCTAACACATTTTCCATCGACAAATAGAGGCCAGTAAGATGTTCAAATGGGTCGGATGGTGGTGTGGTACACCGTCCGGGCCATTCTCCTAAGTAGAGTCTGGGTAGCCGAGGCACATGCCCCACTTGAGACAGGAGAAAGCTGGTTCGAATCCAGCAAGTCCCTCACACCAAATTTCTCGCCTGGTCATGTATGTGACGATGTTGAAGGCACACAGGACAGCCGTGGGTGGCTGAAATGCATTCCTGCGACAGACATATACGGTTGAGGGTAGAAAGGGCTGTAAGGCGCCTGTCTGACTTCGAGTTGTGTCTTCAAATGATGTTCGGGTGTGAGTGCCCCTTATGTCATGTTGAAAACATCGCTCCATGTACCGCACCAGGGTCATTCGTGTCATAGCCTGAAGGCTGCATACACAAGAATGATTAAAAAAAAAGTTCAAAAATATCTGCATCGACTAATTAAGCGTAGGGGAGCTGTTACTTAGAAACACTAGAAAGTCGTCGCTGCTCCGCCACTCTTGATGAAAAAATTCAAAGAAAATTCTTCAACAAACCCTTTTTCAGATGTGTGGGATAACAGACTTGAATAAATATACTCCAAGATAAATAATTTTCAAGCCAGTCATAACCGAAATTCCTCTGCGAACATTCCGAACCCGAATAACAGACATGAATGCAGCATTAATGCAACCAGCTATTCATTCCACAAGGAACTATGAAGCATTCTGCAAGAATCATTTAAATATAGGCGAGTTTGAATCTATTTATATTCAAGTTTGAGAATTAAGTTTGCAGGTCAACACGCTTTCTAAAGCGCCAGCGCGTTTGAGGAAACAAGCCGTTGACGTCTCTTGAGTTGGCCCAGCTTCTCCAAAATACTTTGATCCACCGAGTCTGAAAGGAGAGAGGTCAAATATTTCACTGCGCTGTCCAGATCTCGAAGACAGGCGAGAGTGAGCGTCTGCCGAGTTCCGATTTATTTTACCAGAGGTCTCTGACTTAGCCAGCGCTGATGTCTGAAAAAATCTCGTCGCAAGCATGCCGCAAAAAGCGTCAGACTATAACTGACGCCCACGACGGCGCCAATAGGTATTGAAAATAATACTTTTCGCTTAGGGTTGATTTTTATATTAAGCAATGTCGAATCGCTAGATTTAGATTAGCCTCTTAGAAAGTCAAAACGACGCTATTACATTCAGGATTTTTCGTACTCGTAGTACAGTTGAGCTGGTCTAAATGCAACGCCTCGCTAGGCCAAAACTTTTGCACTTGCAGGGATACCAGATTATTGATTTTTGATACGTCAGTAGCCCTGTAAGTGCAAAAAGTTTGGACTACCGAGGCTTTGCATTTACTCTCGTTCTAGGGTCGTGAATGTAAATTTCAATTATAGGTAGGGGTCTCGCCATACTCTATTGCAGGGGTAAATAGCGAAGGGAACCCCTGAATGCCAAGATCTGACAGGGATTATACAATATGCCATTGGCTGCAATATTTTGACCATACCAAATCCGACAATAGCTGAACCTTATTTGTATGGGAAATTTTGCGTGATAAAAGAAGTG
>JAKRRZ010001693.1:0-10008 GCA_022627015.2 Podosphaera aphanis
CTCCGAGATCTCGCGAGGGAGGAAAGAGTTGGTGTTTTTGGAGCCATTTTCAGTAGTTTCTGGAACGGCATCCGTGGATACGCGCTTCGATGGAGGAATAGGCTGAAGGATGTGCCTGTTACACACTCCAGAATTGGTTGCAGCCGAGGATGACGGAAGCGATGGTGGCGCGAAAGGGGGGAAGAGGGAATGAAGGGATCCGGGGGAGTAGGGGGAGTGGGAAGGCTTCTTTCCGTCGTAGAAGCTGAGTTTTCCATAACGTCGTCCATAATCGATGGGTGAATGATGGATGATAATTGATGTAAAAAACAAAACTGCGAGCGGCCTTAAAGCGGCATTTCAAAACTCCGTTCTAACGCTAAGGTTCGTCCGATTAAAAGACTTCCTACATTTTGGATTCACTTTTCGAACCCAAGCCGCACTACTGGCAATATTTGTGTCTTCTCCAGTCACGATGCAAGTTGCAAAAAATACATGATCCCCAAGCAGACGGACATGTAACTCAGTTTCAGTGGGTCGAATCTCAGCCCTTGCAACCAGAGCCGAATCTTGTACCCACATACATGTATCTATCTGCCTTGGAATCTGTGTGCGCAGGAGAATTTTGCGAAAGCCCTAAAGCTCTAGCCAAGAGAAGCTTAGACATCAGGACAAGTCGAAGCGGCTACACTATCACGGGAAATCAAGCGGGAATGGGTAAGTTATTGAGAAATGGACAGAATAAACAGATATGTAAGTGAAGATGTAAGAGGTTGCACACAGAATACATCCAGCGTCAGCTCAGCTACTTATACATAGAACAACCCCAGGCGCCAGGTCGGATGGTGGAGTGGTATACCATCCAGGCCGGTCTTCCAAGTAGGGTTTGGGTAGCCTGAACATCTACTCCACTCGAGACAGAAGACCGCTGGTTCGACTCCAGCACACCTTACCTTACTGAGGGAAGCTACGATGATGATGGTGGCATGTCTGGATAACTCAAGTTTTTTTGAGAGGTTTCCCTTGAGTGAGTTTCACGGATGGTATAGTTCGGTAGGGGTGAAGAAAAAGCCGCCTGCCACAACCGTAGAGATTCTTGCAAATGATATCCGAGGCATGATGTTCATCACGATTATATCATCATTGTATCTAACCGAGGTCGACACCTGCGTGGGCCAAAAGGCGCCAGATCGGGTATAAGAAAAAAAAAAAAAGAAAACAGCAAATTAACATGGCACTAATGCCGATTGATTCAAAGTCATCTTAATTATTCGGGATTCTATAGTTCTCGATCTCATAAGGTGGTTATTGGTACGATTTTTGAATTATTGGGTCAACAACAGAGTAAAAGATGGCTCAGCAATTCACGTCGTATCCCCCTACACTGCGTCGCATTTAAGACGTAGACCGCTATTTCGAAAATCAGTGCATCGAATTAAGCCTAATTGGGTAGTTATTGAGAATAGTATATAAATTAGTAAGCAGTGAATAATTTCTAACTCGACTTTTATGCCAATTCCCCTCTCGTTATTCATCTCCGCCCACATCCTACACTTCACTCACAAACACCAGCTTGAAATCTTTAGTCAAAAAAATCTCGATCTCTAAGACCTTTCTTACATCCAATATTAAAAGGTGAATGCAGCTCACTATATTCGTCTTAATCTTGTATCTAACAGCACTCCATAGATGAATACCTCACAAGTAACCCCCTCAACACCACCTCGAAAACACCTAACTCGAGACCAACGTGTTGCGGTAAAAACATTATACAATGCTGAACATACTCAAGCTTTTATTTCTCAACAGCTCGGTATAACATGCCGACAAGTCGGAATCGCAATTAAAAGTGACTCCTTATCTCCGATACGTCGAGGTAGGCAATCAAATTTGAGTGACCAACAAGCAAAGCAAATCGAGTCATACATACGGGCTTCCCGTCAAAGAAGACGAATGTCCTATCAGGAACTTGCTGGCGGGCCATTTGCAGAGTGGAACATCAGCAAATGTATGATTGCAAGAGCACTAGCAAAGCTTGGTTACTCACGTTGCATTGCTCGATCAAAGCCGCCACTTTCTATAGAAAACAGAAGAATTCGAAAGAGATGGGCTGAAGAGCACTAGAACTGGACACACGATGATTGGAAGCTTGTCCTCTGGGGCGACGAAACTTGGGTCACGGGTGGCCTACTTGGTCGGACCTGGGTCACCCGGAAACCGAATGAGGAGCTCCAGGATGACTGTACCGTTGACAGTGGCCGGAAAAGAAACGGTAGGATGTTTTGGGGCAGCTTCTCAGGAGACACGAAAGGGCCAAGTCTATTCTGGAAGAAAGATTGGGGAACAATGACAGGAGAAAGATATTGTGAGAAAATAATTCCCCTGGTCCATGGCCGGACTGCAAAATGTCCTTCTTTGAGGTTCATCCAGGATAATGCTCCATGCCATTCGGCACGTAGCACTATCAGAGAGCTTCGAGACCGGGGAATTCAGACTATATCCTGGCCACCGTTCTCTCCTGATCTTAATCCAATTGAGTATGTTTGGTACAAAATGAAAAGATATATCAAGACCAAATACCCTGACTCTGATAGTGGGAAACGACTATCGCCTAAGAAGCTCCGCGAAGTGGTGGAAAAGGCCTGGCAGTCTATACTAGACTAGGATTTGAGGATACTAGTCGAAACTATGCCAGCAAGATGTCAAGCCGTAATTCGTGCAAATGGCGGGCATACTAAATATTAAATTCTTGGTGTACATAAAATTTCGTAGAAAATCTAGCACAATTTTGCACGAATAATTTTGAAAAAATTGAAAAATTTCTATCTGAACTTCCAAATTGGGAACCTACGTCAATTCGCTCTGATAGAACACCCATACAAAAACCCATGTCTTGACCGAAACATGCTGCCATATTAGGATAGGTCGGCGTAAATATTGTTTTAAAATGCCTGTTTAATCCCTGTAAAGCACTGACAATCTACGTTTACTCTGCGAAGGTCTGTACAGTACCAGTGTTCTTATACCTTTTTCCTTAAGAGAACCATTGAAATGGACCACATAGATTACACCATGTCGAGGTGGCGCCATACAAATGATCCATTTAAGACTATGTATGGCACTCGCGATGACTACTGCTCAATTAAACTGTCGCTGCTATGCTCTTGGAGGTGCTGCTGCTTGATCACGTCTCCTGCACAAAGGTTCACCATGTAAACGATCTCTCCGAGGGCTAGTATCGTGTCCTAGGAATGACTGCGGGATGGCTGCCGAATCAAGGATCCGTAGCAAATCTTCATCTGCTTGAAGCAAGACGTATTTATGAGATACCAGTATCGATCGATAGAGTGTATCTCTATAATACCGTCAGCGTTCAGGATTCCAGTCAATTGTTTCCCACATGGGTGGTTTTATGGTGTATTAACCCTATCCTATTCGATAACTCTTGGCTTGATCCCCATTCATCTGTAATACCAGAAAAAAAACTTTGCATTTGAAAAGCTGGTCAGCAGGTTACTTTGTTCAGTAGGGGCTTTATTAATTTGATTCTCTTTATCTCAAATGGCTTGAAACTCTCTACCTCTCTCTAATTATGGCTACATCATGTACATTATTTTTGTATGCAACACAGATACTTTGTTGGAATTCTTGACGCGAGTAGCTATGTACTCAATAAAGTGCGAGCGTGGTGTTGCAAGAATAGCCCGTGTCAAATTTAATCATAGCCTAACTTAGAGTAGTGCAGAATTCATGACAAGATTTTGCCGATCGTAGCCACGTTTAAATTGTCGCAGTGGTTAAGCGATAAAAGTTACGCTATAATAGTAAACGGGTACTGTCAAACCTTGCTATAAGGATAGTGGGTCAGCCCCAAATTAAGGCCTGTGATTGGAGGCTCCAATGCAGTTAACCAATAGGAACTCGTAAACTAGGGTCGACCCACTATTCTTATAGCGAGGTTTGACAGTATGTCAAACTAGTAAGTCCGCTGTGGATGCACATGATTTTAGCTGAAGTATCAAAGTGATCCCCCTATAGCCGCGCGTACATTATTTATATTCCCTGCTACAAGTGTCATGCCTATCAACCCCATTTGACTATTTTTAGCTGTCTCGGATCAAAAATCTCCACCTCAAGCGAGGTTAGACATGATCAACATACGCAAAGCAAATCTCTCCTTGTCCATTTTCATGCGAGCAACATAGCCCTCTCTCTTAAGTATTGAAATACTACTCTCAGATTGTTGCCGCAAAGAACTCCAATAATGGCTTTCATCGAGTTTGGCCATCATAACCTTCAGAAAATCAAATTCGTCTTCCACAGCATTCAGGCTGTGTCGCTACTGTTGATATTTTTCTTCGAAATCGCCGTTTTTAGTAAGGCACAATCAGTAGACGGCCATGTTGCATGGCAATTCGGCTTAGTACGTTGTCTCCTTTTTTGGCTTTTCTTGGCCCCATGCAGGACATTAACAAATGGGTGGCGAATAGGTTTTCTTGACAGTACCTGCTCTTCTTTACCTGACCATGACCGTCAGGTTTCCTCGGACTAGGAAATTCGCAAATCCATATGCCCTAGCCACTGTCGATAGCTCCTTTTCTGTCCTGTGGATATCAGGATTTGCGGCGCAGGCGACTTATAATTCTTCAGGCAAATGCCGTGGCGCATGTCGTATTAGTAAGGTGATCGTTGGACTTGGTGTTGCTATATGGTTCGTACCACTTCCGTATACACATATATCAAGATAAGTTGCACTATCAATGATAGTTGTAGTTTTTAATTCTTTGACGTTTCCGTACTTCAAGCAAAGAAGATTAACATGTTCCGTCCCATAGGCTTATCTGGGTCCTTACTTGCACAATTTCACTCTATGGTGTAATGTTTTGGAAGAGAGAAGGCTACCTTCCAGGCGTGCCAAGAGCTCCCTACAATCCTGCCGTTGTTGACCCAGACAAAGAAGCCTTCAGCACGGAGGCCAATGATGATGAATATTTCGCGGTGCATACTGCTGATCAACATGACACTTCATATTATGGAGCCGGTGCGGCTGATTCGAGCCATGAAAGAGTCTATGAGGGAGCAGGTCGAGTAGGAGGGTATGCTCCGCCACAAGTGCAAGAAATATCATACTCGCCATACACCGGCACAGGTGGTAATATGGGGGATAGGATTCGCTTTCCGGAGGCACGGTATGAAAACATATGAGAATGGGTCTACTAATGTTTAAGAAACGAGCTGTATGGATGATTTGGGCGTTATGGGTCGGAGGAATCAAACGTTTGCATTTTTGTTGAGTATTGAGATATCCCACAGGTTTCCAAGGAAGTGCATCTTTATGATTGGGTACAGGAATAGAGCTTTAGGTTATATGCATAGATTCTGCTGCCCAGTGGATGTGTTTTGGTAAGAGGTCAAAGTTCCATCTTCCCAACGCGAGGAAACAAAGTTTCCCCGTTGTCGCAAATGAGAAGTGTTCTGCCCTGAATTTATTCTTCTCATATCTTACTTGAGAGAAGTTTGCTCTATTTCATTCCTAATTATAATCTGCTGTAAAATCGCATCGGGAGCGAATGAACTTGATATGCTGCAAAACCTAAGTCGAACTTCAAAGGCCAATGTCATCCTTGGAGAATTGCATAGCCAAAAGAATCAAGAAAACCCACAGAGGCACAAAATACGACAGAGACAAGCATTTATAGAGTAATAACTAATTGCCCTGGTTTTTAGATCGCCAGAGTAATTCTACTAAACTAAGCGACCTGGCGATTGCGCACCCCCAGAGTTCGCGCATTCATTCCAAGTAAATACCGCATTCATTCCAAGTTAATACCATCATCAAATCTACCATTATATCCACAACCATGCTATCCCAACGTCTAAAAATGAATGTGTGATAAAATCTGCCTCTGAAATTAGAAGATCTGACAAATTTTTGACAAAATTTTAACATTGCGACCTACTACTGAAGTGTAAAGCGCCTTTGAACCTAGATTTAGGCATTGACAACGGGACGGGACGTACTGCAGGAATAATCACGAACCGCTCCAGGAATTCCATAAATTGCAGGAGGAATTAATTATTCAATAGATAATTGAACAGGATTCCTAAAGATTTTTCTCTAGCTCATACTCACGCTCTAGAAATGGTTGTTAAAATCCTACGCAAAAATTCTGACTATCAGCCACTTGATAAAAGCGACCACGAAATTTTATGTAGCGCAATCCAAAAGTTTTTATATGAACCGGGAAGATTATCGATGCTTAAAAAGTCAATGAAACTCATTTCGACCTCATTTCCGAGTTTTATGTTCGATTTCATGAGCTTCGAAGTCGTCACAACATTAAACGAAATACCTGGAATATGGATGATCATTGATTGACCTTAGGATTTCTTTTAATTCATAAGTCCTTGAAAGCTCCGATAAAAGACATACATACGTTAAATCGTCAAAATCGCGTGAATAAATCTCAGAAATTGATTCAATCAACGCTGCATGCGGCTCTATCCAACCGCTGGCAATTTTTAAGGGCAGTAACCTACAATCAGCCTGGTTTTCGGTTAAAAATCATTCTTGTCAATTGAGTAAGTCTAGATTTGAATACACAAGTAATTTTATTGCAGAAAAGTAGCTTCAAATTATGTTTTGTTGGGATTTCGCATCAATCGCCTTACTTGCGAATGGATAAGTCGATGAGAAACAATTCGCAATGTCGGATGAAGATTCTCATCCGAATTAACTGGTCGTCGGGCTTAGGTGGCTACTTAAGCGAGTACGAATCGGAGTCGGAGTGCGCAAAGTGAGACGTCCAGGGCGCGTGCGGTCGTCTGAACAACCTCGTATGCTCGGGTCTGATTGTACTCGACGGCTGAACAGCGAGAGTGATAAAATGTATCGTTGAAATGATTATATATATATATATATATAATCCGTCATACAGACTATGAGACAACAATTTAATTTATTCGAGTTTTACATTACAAAGTACCTAGATATTGTGCCTATATTCTTTGAGAGTATTCTTCCCCTGAGAACCCATACCAATTTTCTACATGTTTATCCCAAACACTAGGCCAAAACTGCCTTTTAATCATGGATGTTTATGATAGCCCTACGACCATCGAAATTTTACGAACGTATGAGCTGAATGACACGAAGCTTCTCTTCTTATCTGCTATCTCCAGCCATGTCTTCCCGCTCCTTGGCATGGGTGTCTTTGGCTCGCTGAAGTCAAAATATCGTGTCCAGATGATCAACTTAGCACAACGTGATGATACAACACAGGCAAAGAATAAATGTAGAAACGACTAATTCCTTGCTCATAGTGACGCATCTAATCTTCAGATGCTTTTTTTTGGTCGAAAAGCAGCTGGTCTGCTTCTATAGAATCCAAAATAAGGTCTAAACTCATCGCAAATTTTGTAATAACTCAAACAACCGACAACACAAAAAGCTACGACTAATTTTAGGCTGTACGAAATCGACCGAAGCTGCTTTGTTAGATACAATTCGAGTAAATCAGGTAGAGGGCTTAGGTCTGTAGATATACCCGAAGAAAACAGGTATATTCATCGGCTCTCTTGATGCAGAGGTAGGCTGATTTCGAGTCTAAAAGCACTCGGTTGTAAATTTAAGCCACTTCTAATTCGACATACTATCTTAAAAGAATTCAATTGGATTGTGATACCACATGTGCTAACGTTGAATCGATAGTAGAAGCAGGAAGAGTGCAAGCGCTTCTGAAGCTTTAGGACACCACTCTGAGGTCTAAAACACAGGTTGAAAGTTTTCAGATTAAATATCACGTCGTAGCTACAATAATTACTATTTTTCTTTCTTTTTTACATCAATTCTGGTGTATGCAGCCTTAAGGCTATGATGTTCTAAATATTCACCACATGTACATGTATGTCGGCGCATGCGTGCGCATGGTCATAGTGTCATAGTGGCGCTAAGCCTCATGTACACTATGCAAAATGAAGTTCGCTTGTTCAGCCAACTTTTTACTCAAAAGCTCGTAGCTTTAGAACCACTCGATAGAATAAGTCAAAACCCTACATAGATGTAATTAAGTGTCTAATGAAGCATATTCTAAATTTTTGAATCACGAATTAATCTATACAGAAAATGGTGGCTGGGAGAAACTGACTAAGCGAGGCGAACTTCATTTTGCAGGCTATTTTAGTATCTAGAATTACCGCCCTTTGCAGCCACGACGGTCTCAATTCATCGAACTAAACTCAGATAATTATTCGTAAGTGCTCTACATGGTCAATCGCAACGTATTGGGCTAACTTTTGGTTGTAATTGAGGGTACAACAAAGCGATATGCCTAGATTAAACATGACAACTCGAGACCAAATCATCCAGCGCCTCAAAGAGGGAAAGTCATTCAGTTCTATCACGAGTGAGCTTAAGTGCTCCAAATCTACGGTTTCTAAGCTTCTGAAAACCCTTCCTGAAGAAAGTAGTGCCAGAAAAATGGGGGGTGTAAGCAAGCTGACCCCTCGGGACAAGCAAAGAATTGTCAACAATATAGCCAACGGGATTGTTAAGATACCAAAACAAGCGGCAGCAAGTCTACAGGCGTCTATGGGTATTAGTGTCAGCCCGCAAACTGTCAGAAATGTCCTTCGAGAGTCGGGCTTGAAGGCCAAAAAGAAGCCCAAAAAACCAGCCTTGGCGGCTCGGCACCGGAAAGCTCGTCTGGATTTCGCCCTAAGACACAAGGAGTGGACAATAGAAGACTGGAAGAAAGTGGTTTGGTCTGACGAAACAAAGATCAATCGAATTTGCAGCGACGGAATCAATTATACCTGGCAGAAAGATAAACAACTGCCCAACGATAGTAATACAATCCAGACAGTCAAATTTGGAGGGGGAAACGTGATGATTTGGGCTTGTATGACCTGGTCAGGGCCAGGTGCCATGGTTCAGGTAATGGGAAGGATGGACACACAACAGTACATCAATATTTTAGACCAAAATTTGATCTGTAGTATGGAGGCAACGTGCCTCTTGGGAGATATGCATCCTGTCGACCAACTAATCTTTCAACAAGATAACGATCCCAAACACACTGCGCGAGCTACAAAGGCCTTCTTAAGATCGAAGAAGGTCACCTGCTTGGATTGGCCCGCCCAATCTCCGGATCTGAATCCAATAGAGCATCTCTGGGGTGAGTTGAAGAGAAGATTGGGTAGGTACGACGAATACCCCAAGGGAGTAGGGGAATTATGGGAGCGTATCAAAAATGAATTGTCAAAACTACCTTTAAGCAGCTGTCAGAATCTAATTGAATCTATGCCGAGACGAATTGAAGCCGTCGTGGCTGCAAAGGGCGGTAATCCTAGATACTAAAATAGCCTGCAAAATGAAGTTCGCCTCGCTTAGTCAGTTTCTCCCAGCCACCATTTTCTGTATAGATTAAGTCGTGATTCAAAAATTTAGAATATGCTTCATTAGACACTTAATTACATCTATGTAGGGGTTTGACTTATTCTATCGAGTGGTTCTAAAGCTACGAGCTTTTGAGTAAAAAGTTGGCTGAACAAGCGAACTTCATTTTGCATAGTGTATATAAATTTCCTAGCCAAGCATTTGGAGATTGCTATCATTGTCGACCATCTTAAGTAACCTCGATAAACTATCTTTATGCTCCACTGCAGCATTATCTATCATTTCACATTATATGACACTATTGGCGACGGGCGCCTTGCAATTTGTAGAATGATTCAGTTTGACGTTGGAACACTCATACCCAGAATCCACTTGCAGGTACCACTCGAAGATAACGCCTTGCGACATGTAACCACTTCCATGATCGCCCGCTAGAGGGAAAAGCGTGATAAACCTCTACTCTATGGCCACGGGTGGTTTTGTGGGTGGAGACCAAAATGTGGGCCCCCACTGCTAATCGTATCTCAAATAAGTAAGCACTTTCCAAAATTAGGGTTAGGCGCACTTTCAACAGGGGTTTTTTGTATGGCGTTTTCAACCGACGTTGATTTTGTGGGTGGGGCCAATATTGG
>JAKRRZ010001694.1:0-10002 GCA_022627015.2 Podosphaera aphanis
CCTGTGAGCAGCGTGGTTGTTGTTGTAGAACCAAAGAGAAACTGAAGGAATTAACTAGGGGGTGACAGTAACAGGTTGCCTGACGATGGCAGGGCCTGAGGCATCATTATCCCGTGGATCATTACAGCATGTCTGCGAGCACGAGAGTAACAGAGAAAAAGACGATCATCAATCTCAAGATACTATCATCAATATCAACATTGTTCTATTATCACTTCCAGTCTTCTTAACTTCTCTATATCCTTAGTTCTCTCTAGACTTAACCGCATTAACATTATCATCCAAAGTACGCCAAAAGTTCTAATACATTCTTATCTGCTCACACAACTTCGTCTTACTCTACATGATGACTCTTCTGAGATAATATCTCATTATTTGTCCTACTTCCATTTTCACTCACGTGAACACCTCAATTCTAACAATATCTCCATCTTGTTCGGATCAGATAAAGTGGCTTTCCTCAGAAGCCTCAACATGTCTTTTCGGCACCTAAAACGGGGAAAGCTCACGATTTTATGTCGACATTTTCTTTCGTCAAGTTTCTTTGACAAAGATAAGCTCATTATCTGCTACCTCATAAAAATAAGAATCTATTTCAAAAGATTATTGGAAGTTTAAAGTTGTTAGGAATTACTGAGTCATCTAGATTATAGTCCCACGCAAACAACAATCATTCTTGTGATTGCCATCTTTACCTCCACCTCACATAATGATATTATTAATAATTTATCCTACAGTCAAACTTCGCTATAAGGATAGTGGGTCGACCCTAGTTTACGAGGTCCTATTGGTTACCTGCATCGGAGCCTCCAATCATAGGCCTTAATTTGGGGTTGCCCCACTATCCTTATAGCGAGCTTTGACTGTAACTCTCTCCATACTACTGTTATATTCTGACAAAAGTGATTCAACTTGAATTATCGAGCCAATCTAGCCGTCTTCGGACCAGGCATGGCCAGCGAAGAGGAAAACTTAACTCCGGACCTCCTCTTCACCATCTACATGCGAATGCCTTTTGATTGGACCGCGGCAATATATACATAGATGTAAAAATACACTTATTGCTCTAATTTTATGTGCAATTTGAATGGATTAATATTACGCGCTGATGCTGGTATTCACGTTGTACATTGTTCAACTCTGGTAGGTTAGACAAGCGTTCGCATATTTATTCAACGGAATGTAAAACAAACTGAATCTACAGGGCTACTTGAAAACATTTCTCGAAGTTCATCTTATTTTTTTCCAATTTTTGGTAAATGGTTAACGAAATGACGGCTCTTTCATCTGAAATTTTGTATATCGTGATCGATCATCTTGAATAGCGACGAGACTTTCAGACATTGTTCGCTTTTACACTGACAGGAGGCAAGTCTTTGGTTGAGCACGCAGTGAAAAGGCTCTATGGGTAATAAATTGATCTGTTACGTCGATTTCCAAATAAAATAATTAACGACGCGTAGAATCCACGAATATGCTACAATTTTCGGTTATAATCCGAATCCCTTTCAAGAAGTCTTCGGTGAAGTCGCTTATTATACCCCGTATGATACAAGAAAACGCCGGCGTAAGACTTCTTTTCCTAAGAGGATTAGACTATGGAAGAGTATTATACTTTCGAGCCTCGGCGAAACTGCGTTCCCATACTGTCTCTACATTCGGTCTCTAAATTTAGATGATTTGGAGAGTACATTTCGCTCTGATATAAGTAAGACTGCCGGATCTCTGAACTCTCGCTTTATCAATACTGTTTTTGATACAAGCGAAAATGAATTGACAAGCTACCATCAACAACGGAACGTTGAATTCATTGGAGACCATCTTTTCTCTTACATCAGCAGAAAATTAGGTGCTAATGTAATCCTTGAGCGCATAAAATGGGTCAAGATAAGAAATATACCATGGAAATGGATATTTCATGTTCCAAATCTGACAACTTTAGTTATCACGGCCCCGGATCTACCAAAAACAAAAGATATTGCAAGAATAATTGCACATCAATGTCTCAAATTTCACACCTTGGGTTTGAATTTCTATGATGAAGGAGATCCTTACAATAGAATAGATCGGTATGAGATCACTGAAAGCTGCGCCTTATTTATGGATGAATTGAAGCAAAATACTATTAGAAAACTATCGTTCATTAACATCGAATACTACATGATCCATGTCGATTTTATGATAGAATCTCTTAATCGTCACGCAGAATCGTTGAAAGAACTTAAGATTGACCCTCTTAGGTTTATTTTCATAAAGAGTTTATATCTCTTTAATGCCTTCAAAACACTAACTTCTCTCCAACTTTATTTCTCCGCTTGGGACAGGGAAGAAATTTCTAATTTTAGGAAAACAGACAATGAGCTATTTCAGGCCATGATCGATTGGATTTGTAGCTTTCAAAGCTTGCGTGAGCTCGTTCTAGGAGAAATGATTGAAAGCAATGCCATAGTCACTCAGGTCTGTTGTAAGGATTGGATTCGGCTTCAAAAGCTCGAATTTACTACACCAATTGAAATTGCCGAAAGTGGAGACCTTTTAAAGGCCTTGTCAACTCAAACTACGCTTGAGCATTTATGCTTTCAGATAAATTACTCGGGAGGCTATAGCCTTGATGATATTAATAACTTGACAAGTTCACTTGGCCGTCTGTCAAAGCTCAGATGTTTATGTTTAGATAATGGAAATTTTGCCTCTTGTCATATGAATACAATTATTCAATTGACATCATATTTTCCAAAGTTGGAGAGATTCGTTTTTGCCTGTGAAGGTATTACAGACGCTCTGTGGCTCGCAATGGCGAATCTTTACCATCTACGACATCTCCAAATCAGAGGCAAAGCTTATTTTTCTTTTAATGGAATTTTGGCGTTCGTCGATGCTCTTCGCCCCTCCAACGAACGTTTTGAACTTTTTATACAGGGCCAGCACAGAAGTTTACCTATTACTGATAAGCAAATCGAGGCTATAGAAGAGTCAGTTCGCAGGAGAGCAGGTGGCGATTTCGAAATTAGCCACAGTTATAGTTAATTGCATATTAATTAGAATTTGGTACAATAGAGACGAAAACCTTAAAACTACTAGTTGTTGTTTCTCCCACAATGTTATCCTGAGCATATCCTTAATAAACGCATGGTAAAGAGTTCTAGAAAACAGACGAACTAAGGAAATCCAAAATTAAGCAGTTTATTCTTTACAATCTGGTTATAAGAACCGAATGTCTGGTCTGAGATTCGTTCTGTACATCCAGATAACAGCCTGTCCATTCTATAGAGTGAATGGCCCATAGATGTAATGTCTTGCCAAGAATGCTAAGTCGGTCTGAGACTGATGAATTTTGGTAGTAATCGCGCTTTTAAGAAGTATTCACGTCTTGATTTTTCGTGATAGTTTCGTATCAGATCTCGCAAGAGTATGTCCAATCCATCAGAAGTCATCATCAAAACAGTCTAGTTACTCTAAAGAGGATACAGCCCTTCCGGCGCTTCATTTTGTTGACAGATCAAAGTAGAAGTGCAAGAAAAACCCCCAGTGCACATAAGGTTTCGCGGATCTTCAATGGCCAAAGTAAAGCACAGTGTATGATGGATTGAATGAGAAATCTCATCGCAAGCATTCACGCCCTGAGATCACAAGCTTGATCGAATTGAAGAATGAATACTTTTTGAATCTCTCACTAACCAAGATACCAGAGGGCTTTCAGTGCGACCTTCCGGAACTACCACCTTGTATGACAAGAATCGAATCTCTTAGCATCAAAGCAATTCTCCTATACTCATCCTAGAAGATGGTGACCGATTAGGTAAGAGTTTACTGGAACTCGCGACAGAATGAATTCTTTTCAGGGCAGGTCCGTGTATCGGAAGACGCAAACTTGGCGCTTTCCTAATGATGGAGAGCTTAAAACCCATAATTACAGCACAGAGGAACGCTTAGCACCGAAGTTTTGAAGCTATAGTCGTATAGGGAGAAAAAAAAGAACAGGAAATCGTATGTTAGTCAGACAACTGGTGATGGTGATGCGCCATTCCACTCTGCAACGATTGTGCGCTCTATCTGAGCCGAAGCTGACAAAGTGCAACCGACTCTACAGAATAGACATTAATTAAAGTCTGGACGACATTATTTGGATTTATGGAGCTCAATGGTAAGCAATTTAGGGGAGTTCTACTCAGTGAAAAAATATTGGCATCCTCGAAGAAAATCTTTGCATGAACAAGTTGAATCTTCTATCAAAGGTCGGTTGCACTTTGTGACCATCAGCTCAGGCAGAGCAGCTAGCCTAATTTGGATGAAAGTACAGATAATCTAGGAGTAAAAGTTGCTTCCCAGAGTAAAACTTAGTTCCGCCCTCCTAATCAGCGAGTATTGTCTACCTCCCTCCCCTTAGGAGAGGGACGCAGCAAAATGCAACGCTTCTCCACACCAAAAATTGCCAGAATCCATCGATTTCAACGACGCACAACTCAACCACGCCTTGATGGATTTGTCCCGAAGTTAGTATTGACAGAGAACCACTGATGAGATTTACACACACCAGCACGTCGGGCAGCTTTCTACAAGGCTGAGCTAACCGGCACGTGTTACCTTGTATCATATGCTGCGCGCAGGCACGACGCAAAGTAAAATAAAGGAGTAGACGATACCCGCTGATTAGAGCGACAAGCGAGTAGTGTTGTGCTTGGCGCTGACAAGCACGATGGGTGTGGCATGAAGGGAGCACGGGGATTAGTTAGGCGAGGCACGGCACGTACAATTCTCTGTGTTTGTCATGTTTGTTCTGTCCATGCACGGACCATATCAGAATATAAATAGGCTCGGGATTCCCCCGTAGTTAAACATGTAATTCATACGAATACATTTCTACATTTCAATCTTCTATCCTCAGATCACTCTGTTTTACTAGAATCTATCTTAGCTCCCTCACAAGTGTATGTCCCCAAATCGTATACCTAGTAAAACAAGTAGGCGAGAGGAAGGCACGGGTCAGTCGCAAACCCTCAAACTGGCCACCTTGAGAGAGGTAAATACACACTAATTAGCTCGCAAAAATTCTACATGTTTGCACCACAATAGATAAATCTCAGTATAACTTGACGAAATTTACATGAAAATTAATCATTTTTCCAGCAGTATGGTAATTTTATCCACAAAAATAATGATGAAATGTACTACTTACAGGGGCATTTTTATCAGGTGATTATGTGGAATTTTTGCTGGCGCCATTTCGTCATGAGGCAACTCCTGCATCGAGGCCCAAATATGCCTGAAACTATAACTCTATCATGTACATAAGCAGCTTCCAATCCTCAGATGCAGTTTTCAACGATTGGTAATCAAAATGTTCAGATTTTTCAGGATGAGAAAGCTCCCGCTAGATCAAATATCCTCCATCACTACCTTACTCAACGAGGGTAAAAAAGTTGGAGAAATTTCAAGAATTGTGGGTTATGGCAAATCTACAGTAGCTAAATATCGAGGCAAGTCACTAGATTATATATCCTCGGCTAAGCGTGGGCGACCTGGCAAATTAACGTCTCGAGACAAGCAAGTTCTGGCTCGTTTGATGGCTAATGGTGGGACGAAAACAGCAGCTGAGGCGGCAAGACCAGCTAATTGAGAGAGAGAAGATAAAGTTTCTCTGAATACTGTGAGACGCGCTTTGAAAGATTAGGGCCTGAGGGCAGTCAAAGGGGTGAAGAAACCAAAGCTTTCGAGGGCGCACAAGAGGGCTCGACTTCAATAGGCCTTAGAAGACGAAAATTGGGCTCTCGAAGACTGGAAACGAATTGTTTGGTCGGATGAAACTAAGATCAGCGGGCTCCAAAGCGATGGGATCAGATCTGCTTGGTCCAAAAGCCAGAAAGCTATGCACCAGAAGCTGTCCAAGAGATGCTCAAATTTGGGGGTGGTAGCGTGATGATTTGGGGCTGCATGTCTTGGCTGGCTTGGGACCGGTGGAATGAGTCCTGTAGTCGATAGAATGAATTCTGAATACTTGTTTGATCCCTACCGTCGAAGAAGTGGCGAACCAGCTATTTTCCAACGACAGAAATCGCTTTTTATTTCAACAAGACAACGATGCCAAGCAAACTTCCAGGGTCACAAAGAATTGGCTAGCTTCTACTGTTACGGGTTGAACCATCAATTGATCCTGCGACATCTACGGGCATAAAAATCATGAAATGGCTATCTCAATCTGGTACAGTCATGAATGATGAAGTAGTGCAATGTATGATTCAATTGACGTGGAGGTGAAGACATTTATTTAAGAAGACGAGTATATCGACTATTTGGCTTAATCTTTTAGCTAATTGATAGATCCTCTTTATATACATCAATAGTGCTCATTATCCCAATTCTGTTCGTGTGCTCAATCACTTTCATGCACTGAGTCAATACCATTGCTATACTTTGATTGGCTCAGTAACTTCTTATCGTGCTCCTACCATAGGAAGTTCTCCGACTCATATTACATAACTCGGCGTCCTCGGCATATACCAGTCGGCTGTGCGTACAAGATTTCTTTACTCATATACAACTTCAGTGTCGCTATATACAACACAATCGCCTGACTTGATCCCAGTTGAGCACCTCTGGTGTCTGGTCACACGTCGACTTGGAGAATACCAGGAACCACCGAATAGTGTACACGAATTGATGAAAAGTGTTATAAAGGGTGGAATAAGCTTCAAACTGTTAGGTTTGATTGATATTACCACGTGAAGAAATTCAGATGATGGAACGACAGGAGTCTGTAATCGTAAGTAAGAAGAACTGATTCTTCCACTTGGACATAGAGTGTTCTATCTATACTAGTTATGCAAAAAGGCAAAGTGCGTCAGAGTTTTCATGAGCTAGTTGGAGGTCAATGCGTTGGATTATTAAACAACGACAGAACTCATTACGTACACCTCTACATATTCTACCAATTCTTTTTTTTTGTCTTTATCCTGATTTGGCGCCTTATGGCCCACGCAAGTGTCGACTCCAGTCAGATACAATGATGATATAGTCGTGATGAACATCATGCCTCGGATATCATTTGCAAGAATCACTACGGTTGTGGCAGGCGGCTTTTTCTTCACCCCTACCGAACTATACCATCCGTGAAACTCACTCAAGGGAAACCTCTCAAAAAACCTTGAGTTATCCAGTCATGCCACCATCATCATCGTAGCCTCCCTCAGTAAGGTATGGTCTGCTGGAGTCGTACCAGCGATCTTCAGTCTTGATTGGAGTAGATGTTCAGGCTACCCAAACCCTACTTGGAAGACCGGCCTGGACGGTATACCACTACACCATCCGATCCTTTACTAAGTAATATTAATGTTAAAACACACTCATTTGAACAAAGGGTGGATGCAACGTGGAAAAATATCAACGAAAACTCTAGTCAAACATTAATTGAAAGCATGCCATCAAGGGTTGTTGCTGTAATTAGGACAAGAGGTGGTCATACCGTGTAATAGAATCACGCCAGCAAAAATTCTACATGGACACCTGATACAAATACCCCTGTAAGCAATACATTTCGCCATTATTTTTGTGGAAGAAATTACAGTACTGCTGGAAAAATGATTTACGATTTCTCAGAATCTAGAATTATTGTTATTATTAGAATCATACACTAAACGGCTAAATAAAGCTATGTAGAGCATCTATGCGTCGTCTCAGGAAAACCTGTTACAGGAAGAAAAACCTGGCTTGTAAAGTCAAAGGCCCAGAGAAAAGGATATCAAGAATGTGAAAAATTATACATGAAAGAACAGAGAAAGTTAGGCATGTCCCTACTTCAACGGCAAAAGGTCGCCCGCTAGAGGTTATCCTCACGATCCGTCTTCCGCCAAGAGAAGGTTCGCTTTGCGAAACCACACGAGTCTCTGGAGGCCAATTATCCACCGGGCTGTACGTGGAACAAGGCGAGGGTCGGAGAGAAGCTGCAGTATAGAAACGTTGGGAGGTAAGTCCTCTAGATGTTTACACAAGGCCCTACGTCGGTGATCCTCCATTGCACAGTCGAGCAGGACGTGTCGCGCGTTCTCCCTCCCAAGACTGCATTGACAGATATCGTCCTCAATTCCCATTAATCTCGCTCGATTTAAGAACATCGTTAAGCCCTTACGGCCTGTCCGAAACTGGACTAAAGCAGAGCTTTCGGCCTTGCGGAGATGTTTATGCAGAATGAGGACTTTTTTGTCGGGAGGGCAGACAACATCATCCCACCGTCGGGATGACAACATTGGTTGTTTCTCTTCCCATCGACGAACCCAATGGCCGTGTAGGTCTGTCTCCGAGGCAACTTGGGAGAGTTGAGGCCGAGCGCAGCGGGGTGCTCTCTGTTTGGTCCGTCGTCTAATCCACGAGCAGAGTAATTCCCGATGCCAAAGTGCGTCACTACTGACCACATGGGCTTGGAAGGAAGCTGCGCCGTGTTGGAGGTGGAGATCGAGAGGAGGGATGAAAGTCTCTGAGTGTAATAAGTGAACCGGGGTCGCTTTATATGCACCAGAGATTGCGCGCAGGCATTTTGATTGGATCCTCTCCAGTTTTGAAACGATTGCTGACGGTTTAGCCCTGGGAAACCAGATGGGGGCAGCATAAGACATGCTTGGTCTGACAATAGCTGTGTAATGCTGGGAAGAGGATAAAAAGGTTGGTCTCCAGGTAGATTTCACGAGACGATCGAATACCGCAGATTGGCTACGAGCCCGGTCCACAGCATACCTAGCGTGGGCTGACCAGGAGAGCTTTGGTTCAAGCAACACTCTAAGGATTTTGACCCTCCGTCTCGGGGTGCAGTTCGTTTTCATCAAGTCTCAAGGATGCCGAGAAACTGAATTTCCTGCGGGACCGGGTGAAATGCCTTAGGTGGAATTTCCTTGGGGCAAACACCATGCAATGACGCCTGGCCCGTTCTGACACTCCAGGAAAGTTGCTTTTAATCGTGAGCAATTTGTTCCTGTGGATTCGGAGTAAGACAAAATATTCAAATCGTCAGCGAAGGCCCCGTGTTACGACGAAGACCAACTTGAGGGTAGGTAATTTTCGTTATCGGAGTGAGTGGGTAGAGAACCGGCTTCACCGAGAAAAGTCGAAGTTAGAGAGAGGAAATAGGTGAATGATATTCGTAAGAGGTATTGACAAGTAGAACAAACAACAAGTAACAAAGTACACAGGTAAATACAAATTGCAAAGCTGAAGATTCCACATACGGAATTTAGCTTCTTAAATAATAGCGCCAGACTCTACTACCATTACTCGTCCTTGACCGGCAAAGAGACAGCGTGTTGTTCCAAATCATCCAGACCCAAAGTAACGCCATGATAAATTGATAACACTCCAAAACCACAATTTAAACACGTAATCCATACAGTGAAGTTAAACACAACTCCGTTCTAGACTCGTTTCGCCGTAATCTAGTTTAGGCCATAATATTACGCGCCATAACACCCCGCTAGATATTACCTGTCGCAGTCGATCGCAGATACGAACTAGCTCAGCGCTATAAAAGAGAAAAAGAATGGGCGATAGGGGGGAGCCCTGGAGAACTCCTCGGAAGACGTTGAAGGGCACTGATTCCTTGCCAGAGAAGGCAAGCGAGATTGAGCGGTCTGAGAGAAATGAGGATACCCAACGAATAAGCCAAAGTGGGATTTGAGAGCAGCGAAGAATGTGCAGGAGTCGAACAGAATCAACTGTGTCAATAGAATTATTAATTTTCATGTAAATCTCGTCAAGATATACTGAGATTTATCCATTGTGGTGCAAACATGTGGAATTTTTGCGAGCTGGTGTATAACACAATATCTACAAATTATAGAAACTTCCAATAAATTGCAAATAAATGAAGAAACTCTGAAGCATGTATTGACTTGATTTTAAAGAAATCAAGCCGTTGGCGAGAAACTGGTTATTACCAAAATATCCCATCCTGCTAACGGCCTTCTTAAATCAGCTACTTCAACTTTACAACATTTTACAAGGACAATTGATCGTTCAAAA